>AWOL01S0028394.1:66288-88393 GCA_000715115.1 Nicotiana otophora | reverse complement strand
AACTGTTACTTACATCAAACCGTGTAATTCTTTATTTCGCTATGCCCTTGCCATGAGAATTGGTCTCCGAAAGCCTCGTATCTAGCCACAATTAATTCGATTAAGTANACCTCCAAAATAATCACATGATACCAAAATTCGGGGTTTCATACCCTCAGGACCAGATTTATAACTGTTACTTACATCAAACCGTGTAATTCTTTATTTCGCTATGCCCTTGCCATGAGAATTGGTCTCCGAAAGCCTCGTATCTAGCCACAATTAATTCGATTAAGTAAATACCAATTATTGTAATTAATTCCATAAGGAGATACTAAATTTCCAATAAAATCCGAAATTAATTCAAAAATCGCCCGGCCCACATATCGGAACCCGATAAAATTTATAAAAATATGAACGCCCAAATTTTACCAAATTCCGACATCAACTCGACCCTCAAATCTTCAATTAAAGTCTTTGAAGATTTCTACCATTTTCAACCCAATCTTTACCCATTTGAATTCAACAATCTTTCCATAAACCTTATTGATATGTATAAATAATACTATTACACCCAAGAATCATACTCTTAATCACCCATCTTTACCCAAACTCAAAATGGAAGACTAGGGGTTAGAACCTTACCTCTTGGGTAAAGATCTTGTGATATTTTCTTGTTGGATTTCAAAGGTTGAACAAGATCTTGATGAACAAAGCACTTGAGCTTCTTCCTCTCTCTAGAACACTCTCCCTTCTCTCTAAAAATATCATATTTTTGCTCCACAATGAGTCCCAAAGCCTATTTATCAAAATGGGATCGAGTTACGAAAATAGAAAAATTAACCCTCCGAAAGCAGGTCTGCGGTAGCATAATAGACCGCAGAATGAGTATCCGGGCCGCAAAGTTGATCGCAAAATCGGTGCCCAGAACTGGGCTCTTCTGGTCCATTCTGCGACCAATTTGCGGTCGCAGAAGCAGTTTTGTGATCGCATAACTATTTTGCGATCGCATAATTAGTCGCAGAATTGCATTTTTCCAGCCTTTGGTAATTTGATCATAACTTCTTGTAGGAATGTCCAAATGATGAACGATTTGAAGCGTTAGAAACTAGACTCAAAGATCTTTCATTTGATAAGTAATACACCATATAACATTTTGTATCATGAGAGTTATGCTCATTTGAAGTTGGGTCTTGTGCGAACTCACTTGAACTTTAGTCTATTATGAAATTTCTAACTTCTACATTCGATGCCGATACCTTTCGAATCAAGTCCGATTGACCTCAAATTTTGCACGCAAGTTATAAATAATATAACAAAGCTATTTCAATTTCCAGAATCGGATTTCGACCCCGATAACAAAAAGTCAACCCCCGGTCAAACTTTCAAAAAATTCAACTTTCGTCATTTCAATCCTAATTCTACTACGGACCTCCAAATAATTTTTCGGATACGTTCCTAAGTCCATTATAGCCATAAGTCAATTTCCGGTCAACTATTTCAACTTAAGCTTCCAACATGAAATTCATTCTTCCAAGCTAACTCCGAAATACCTTAAAACCAAAACTAACAATTCACACGAGTCATAATACCACGTAGAAAGTTATGCAAGACCTCAAATAGTTGAAAGGAGAGTAAATGCTCAAAAAGACCGGTCGGGTCATCACAATCTCCCCCACTTAAATATACTTTCGTCCTCGAACGTGCCAAGAGTTGTTCCTAAGCCTTTAAATCACTATTCCATCTTACCACGTACGTAACCGGGGGTGATCCCATGTCACCTTATTCCACATAGGTCAGACAACACAATACAACTGAAAATCCTTAATTTAACCTTAGCCCAAAAACCATGGAATTCAATTCCCAACCTTCAGAATTTCTTTTCAAGACACGAATCTTACATTTACACAGTGTGTGAGTCTGAACAACTACATCGAGCTATAACTATAATCACGGATATAATCACCCAGCATATTACCCAATTCGCCCGCTCGTAGCACCATTCCTGATCACAGTAACTACTTCAAACCAACCAAGTACTAGTATAAAACCCCACATTCAACAAAACCTCATTCCAAAACCTTCGTACACTGCCAAAGATGAAAGAAACAATCAAAAACTCATAATCACTCATCAGATAAACTAGTCATGGAGCTCTCTCATGCCAACCAGAACCACAATCCTCTCCTAAGTCGACTTTCAATATTATCCTCCCGAATATACCATAATCAAGCCTGATAGTACCCATTCTAGGTCCAACGACTTTATTAAATGCAACTATCCCACAAACACTCCATATCAATATAACTTAAGCCACCACTGCGCACTCCGTGTACCCAAATATGGGAGATGTCCCAAGGAAGAGAACCGTATTGCAAGTTCCACAAGCACCACAACAACCGCAATGTTACAACCAACTCCTCAAATTTCGTGAAGAGGATAACCGTAGGTGCATGTGCACAATTGTAGAGGAAGGAAATTAATGAATAAGATAAATTATCATAGAAATAAAATTCTTACACACGGCACGGACAACTCACGTGCCAATAATATGAATCGCCCGGCATGGTCACAGGCCTCCAGTCCCGGCATATCATATAAGAGAAATTAAACAAGTACACATGTATATGATAATGAAATAATATTCTCATGCTCCTGGACTGGTATAAATAGCATGCCATAGTGTAAGCATGTGCAAAGTCTACTATCATACTTCAAATCGACAAGTTAATGCAGAAATTATAACTACCCCATTTATTCAGGGAATTAGCCTCTTGGTAACCTCAATTGTAGCCCAGATAGTTCTCTACAAAGGTACGAGCATGAGAAACGTTATAACTTTACATTTAACAGTCAACTTTAGGCATATCATAGCCTAAGCAGTTTTTCGAGTATAAATACTTGCCCCGATGCCCGCACATTGGCTCAAACCTCACACATATACACACTTATAGCGCGTAGCTACAACAAATAATTAACGTAACTAGTGCCTCCACTGAGTTAAAATAAAATACTCACCTCACACAAGCCGCAACCCGAAACAATATACTTCTGAGAACTCCCAGTCTCCAAATTTATCAAACACATGAATCACCGTAACTGATCCCAATTCCAGCACTAGGATGACTAACACATACTTGTCACGATATTCCCATAAGGAATACTTTCATAATTCTTCCGTGCCACATAGCAATAATTTGAATATTAGCAGTCTATCAACCAGGTGAGTACGATAATACCAATGAACATCCATAAGTCGAAACACAATGCGCCTTTTGAAATGCGCACCTTTCTCAGGGATTACCAAGAAGTTATAACACTCATCTAATTATCTAAAATTGACCATTCTGTCCAAAATTCATGATCATCCTTTCAAGAATGAACTACCACCTTGTACAAGTAAATCTCAATCCCACACAATGCACCGCGTCTACATGCCATCCCGTGAAGAGTACAAGAACCTCATAATCACTCTAAGTCACAAGAAGAATACATACCCAGTCAATCAGAAACCTTCCACTTGATCTCTTCTCGGAGAAAATCCTAATGCGCCACATATTCCTCATGCTGGAAGGAAATATACTCCTTGAACCATGGTAAAAACCATTGAGAACTCTTCGAAACCCATTTGCACACAACCAAGCTATTAGAACCGAATTCTTCTAACTCCACTAAGCCACACAGGTTGCCAAATCCGAGAGTATTGCGACAAAACACCCGTAAAGCCCCACCTCATCTTAAGAACCAAAAGAGCCGAGCACACCATTACCATACTGATCCAGCATGTTGCCCATTTGTCCTATTTTCTCCGAGTTTCTTCTGGATTATCCTCAAGTTACCATTTTTCCTTGTCAGAACACTACTACTTTACCCAGAGCTCGCTACAAGACATCCTAACATAAAACTACACTGCCCTAAGGCCCATAAACTATTGTATTCTTCTTAAGAACCTTCATAGATACCCCAACCGTAACACTCATTCTGAAAATAACTTATGCGAATTTAAAATTGTTCCTCTTTCCTTTCTTATACTGAAATGTAGAATTCATAGTCAAATAGAATTACCACACATCCCGATACCATCCAATGTAAGTAACTGATTCTAGTAATATACAAATTCGAAAAAAAAACAATTTCAATTTCTACATATACATTTTGAATCCATTAGAACCCTCTCGATAGTCATCCACTCTGCTTAAATCTAATTTACTCCGTCCCAAATGGGCCGAAAGACATGTACTCCTTTAGCACAATCAACACTCAAATAAGTAACCTTGCCTTATTACCACCTATCAAATTCATACTCCATACACACCACATCATTCACAAATAATAATTCATTCATCCCACGATGTTCATATACTCATAAAGCGCAATATAACCCGTATCCAGAAATCTCCTTACTCGAGTTATTCTCGAACTCTACCTCTGCAAGTCATCATTGATTCCCAAGTATACTTCAGACCAAAACAAAACAAATTTGACACATAACCATGAATTGACTTGTCAATAGCAGGCTCCCCCACTTGGCTCAAAGTTATAGATTAAAATATTTGATAACTCACAATACCCATATTTTATTACTGCCTTAATACCGCAGTCAGTTCAATAAAAATTCTTCTCAAGCTCAAGACACACCAACCATAAAATACCCCAATCATCTGCTAATCTCGCATTCATTCTCTTAACACTCAAGTAAACTTTCACAACCAGGTTCAAATTCAAGTCTCAACACACACGCCCCGCTGGCAGAAAAGAAAATCTCTTTTCACATAATAAGGAACACACCTACATAGATTACTGCGCATGAGATAACCCACTTGCTTAGTCTCAAATTGGCATCTTGTTATACCCTTTCGCAGCTACAATTACTATGAAATCACTTAATCTTTCTAAGTCCAAACTCATTAACCAGACACGAGAATTTAATTTTCCCCAAAATTTAATAACGTGAAAGATCTCTCAAAACATTCACACTCGAGATTGTACGTCACATCAAAAATAAAATAAAGCACCCAATGGCCTTCCTTTACATTTCAAGGAAACACTTCTTGTCACATTCAAATCGTCTTAACACATCTCGTAGTTACATCATACTAATCACAAAGCCATTCCACCACTCAGCGAGCCACAAATTCCACTCGTAGGGACATTACCGGACATATAAGTCCAAATGTACAGGTTATAACTGAAGCTACCGAGCCTAAGCTGCGGTCTAAACCTGGCCTTAAGTCCTCCAGAATGGCCCAGCACTAAAACACAGAACACACATCTTGAACCTTGTTAATAGAATCGTAAGCCGGCAATGCACAACTGATACCGAATGCTCATGTGCGCATACGAATGCGTGAAAGAAATTCAAAGAATTATGTTTTAAGCTGAATCAATTCAGCACGATATAATACAAGAAAGTGAAATTTTCCTAAGGGTTCGGCAACCTCTCGAAGATAAGTACAGACGTCTCTGTACCGATCCGCAAGACTATACTAAACCTGCTCATGACTCGTGAGACCTATGTCACCTAAAGCTCTGATACCAACTTGTCACGACCCAAAATCTCACCCGTCGTAATGACGCCTATCTCAATACTAGGCAAGCCGAAAATCTCAATAAACCACATTTTCTCTTAAGTTTAAAAATATAATATTTCAATAAATTCTGCAAATATACAATTACCAATACAACCACTCCCAAAATCCGGTGTCACTGAGTACATGAGCATCTAATCTAAATACAAGTCTGGAATATACGGTCTATAATAGTCTGAGATAAAATACAATAAACAAGGAGATAGGGAAGAAGAGACAAGGTCTGCGAAACACGGCAGCTACCTCTGAATCTCCAAAAACGTCAACTGTGCGAGAGAATCAACACCCGCTATGACCGAGAACACTTGGATTTGCATACGAAGTGCAGGGTATAGTATGAGTACAACCAACTGAATAAGTAACGATAATAAATAAAGAACTGAAGATAATGCGAGCTACACAACTACAGTCTATATTCAGTAGTTCCAGCAAAGAATAGACATGATTTCAAATCTGGCAGTTTAATGTCAAATCAATTTTTATACAGTTTATGTTCATGTAATCCGTATATAAAATCTTTCATAGATTTCACAACAATGACAGATAGCAACTAGGTGCAACAACAAATGGAAATCAAGTACAACCTCTCAGGACAACAATCACTCACTGGGATCCCAGCCCTCTTCACTCATTGGGCTCCCAGCCCTCATCACTCACACTCAATGGGTACCCGCACTCACTGGGGTGTACAGACTCCGGAGTGGCTCCTACAGCCCAAGCGCTATAATCTGCACGGACACCTCACATTCCATAATATAAATATCTGGATCCGCACGGCCAACTCACGTACTGCACATCCAACTCACGTGCTGCACGTCCAACTCACATTATATAGTATAATATAAGGATCCGAACGGCCAACTCACGTGCTGCACGGACAACTCACGTACTATAGTATCAATATCTCACAATCAGGCCCTCGGCCTCACTCAGTCATAAATCTCTCCAGTCTCTCGGGCTCTCAATAATCATGAAATCAGCCCAAACAATAATGATATGATGTATCAATAATAATAATAGAGACTGAAATAAAATGTGCAAGTAAAAATTGAGACTGAGTACATATAGCATTTAGCAGGTAATTCAACAAGTACGCGACCTCTGTGAATCCCAACAGTACTATCACATAGCCTAAGCATGATTTCTAACATGATTTACAGTCAAATTTTATCAACACATAGAGAGGATATAGCTAACAATAAATTATTCAACTTTACAGTTTCCCGGGACGGACCAAGTCACAATTCCCTCGGTGCACGCCCACACGCCCATCATCTAGAATGTGCGTCACCTCCAAAATAATCACATGATACCAAAATTCGGGGTTTTATACCCTCAGGACCAGATTTATAACTATTACTTACATCAAATCGTGTAATTCTTTATTCTGCTATGCCCTTACCATAAGAATTGGTCTCCAAAAGCCTTGTATCTAGCCATAATTAATTCGATTCAGTCAATACCAATTATTGTAATTAATTCCATAAGGAGATACTAATTTTCCAATAAAATCCGAAATTAACTCAAAAATCGCCCATGAGGCCCACGTCTTGGAACCCGATAAAAGTTACAAAATATGAACGCCCATCCAACCCGAGTCCAACCATACAAAGTT
Organism: Nicotiana otophora; assembly: GCA_000715115.1. Taxonomy (NCBI): domain Eukaryota; kingdom Viridiplantae; phylum Streptophyta; class Magnoliopsida; order Solanales; family Solanaceae; genus Nicotiana; species Nicotiana otophora. The sequence goes on along the minus strand of AWOL01S0028394.1, from coordinate 81,211 downwards.
TACCAAATTCCGACGTCAACTCGACCCTAAAATCTTCAATTAAAGTCTTTGAAGATTTCTACCATTTGCAACCCAATATTTACCCATTTGAACTCAATAGTCTTTTCATAAACCTTATTTCTATGTATAAATAATACTATTACACCCAAGAATCATACTCTTAATCACCCATCTTTACCGAAACTTAAAATTGAAGACTAGGGGTTAGAACCTTACCTCTTGGGTGAAGATCTTGTGATATTTCCTTGTTGGATTTCAAAACTTGAACAAGATCTTGATGAACAATGCACTTGAGCTTATTTCTCTATCTAGAACACTCTCTCCTCTCTCTAAAAATATCATATTTTTGCTCCAAAATGAGTCCCAAAGCCTATTTATCAAAATGGGATCGGGTTATAAAAATAGAAAAATTTACCCTCTGAAAGCAGGTTTGCGGTCGCATAATGGACCACATAATAGGTATGCGGGCCGAATGGTTGATCACAAAATCGGTACCCAGAACTGGGCTCTTCTGGTCCATTCTGCGACCAGCTTGCGGTCGCAAAAGCAGTTTTACGATCGCGTAATTGGTCGCTGAATTGCATTTTTCCAGCCTTTGGTAATTTGGTCATAACTTCTTGCAGGAATGTTCAAATGATGAACGGTTTGAAGCGTTAGAAACTAGACTCAAAGATATTTTATTTGAAAAGTAATACACCATATAACACTTTGTATCATGAGATGTATGCTCATTTGAAGTTGGATCTTGTGCGAACTCACTTGAACTTTAGTCTATTATGAAATTTTTAACTTTTATATTCGATGCCGAAACCTATCGAATCAAGTCCGATTGATCTCACATTTTGCACGCAAGTCATAAATAATATAACGAGCCTATTCCAATTTCCAGAATTAGATTCTGACCCCGATATCAAAAAGTCAACCCCCCCGGTCAAACTTTCAAAAATTTCAACTTTCGCCATTTCAAGCCAAATTCTTCTACGGACCTCCAAATAATTTTTCGGACACGCTCCTAAGTCTATAATCACTATACAGAGCTATTGAAATCATCAAAACTCTATTCCGGGGTTGTTTACATATAAGTCAATATTCGGTCAACTATTTCAACTTAAGCTTTCAACATGAAATTCATTCTTCCAAGCTTACTCCGAAATACCTTAAAACCAAAACGGACAATTCACATGAGTAATAATACCACATAAGAAGTTATGCAAGACCTCAAATAGTTGAAAGGAGCATAAATGCCCAAAACGACCGGTCGGGTCATTATAAATATGCTGAAATTATTTATTTCATGTGCTAAAACTTCAGTCTACAGATGCTGAAGTTATTTAGTTCATGTGCTAAAATTTTAGACTGAACATGCTGAAGTTAAAACTTCATGCTAATATGCTAATATTTATTTCATGTGCTAATATGCTGAAGTTATTTAGTTCATGTGCTAAAACTTCAGTCTAAAGATGCTGAAGGTATTTAGTTCATGTGCTAAACTTCAGATTGAACATGCTAAAGTTTTTTTGTTCATTTCCTAACACTTCACACTAAGCATGCAGAACTTAAAAACTTCATGCTAATATCCTAGTATGATAATATGCTAATGAACTTTTTATCCTACAATCGACACTTTTTATCCAAAACTTCAGCTTAAACAAGAAGTTATTGAGTTCATGCTGAAGTTTAGTGTGCTGAATGTTCACAAAAATATACTTAAGTTCATGATAAAAGAGACAAAAGTATTTGATACAATCGAAGATAACTATGTATCAGATTCTTCCAAAAACAATTTGATTGTATACGGTCGAAATAGATTTCGACCTTCGTACGATTGCTCGAGGTCGAAACATAATGGATCGAAGTAAGACTTCGAGATGGGTTCTGAAGATGGTACAAACAAGCTTCGAGCCAGAGGGACCGATCAATGTCGAGCTCGATATCATTATTAAGCTCAAATCCAAATCGAACTATGATGCAAAGTAAAGTTATCGAGCTTATGATCTAGAGACCGACCAACATTGACCCCGAATCAATTCAAGGATCCGATTCAGAATCGAGCTCAAGTCAAGATCGAGAGCTCGAGTCAAGACTGAAAACTCGAGTCAATATCGAGCTCATGGACAAGAGCCGTTACAATCTCACTAGAGGATAGAATCTTGGAAGGAACTGTGAAAAAGCTGATTTATCATGGGTCTCCCACTATGTATTTTTAGTTATATCTAAAGTAAGATCCCTCCAATATAAAGGGGATGATTATTATTTCTGTAAGGACTAAGATTTTTGCCTCACATTATAATCCAAGTACCATATTCTCCTATATTGAAGAGTTATTCTTTTAAGCTTCATAAATTGATTCAACTTGTTTAGTATGAAAAATCATCTTCTTTACAACCTTGTTTACTTTGCATTCTTTGCAATCCATATTTGATATTTCTATTTATCCTTACGGTTTGTATCAAGTTATATCATATATCCTTAGAACTACGTACAAATTTAACTCTATCCGTTTTTTGGGTAAACAATTTAGCACCAACCGTGGGGCTAAGGATAACAGTGGTTATTTGATATGAATCTGCAAAAACACACCGTTTTGCGATTGTTTATGAAAGTATCTCGGATTTCGGATTAGCAATGACTAACTACCAATCAAATGGCCTTACCTATTGACAACAAAGCTGGTCTTCAAGATGAGAACAACAACTTGACACCCAGTGCCGAAAGACTACTTGTCAACCCCGTTGGAGCTCGGATCGGAGTACCGATAGATATCAATTCACATGTGGCCATTGAGGCGAACGTACATTTTGAACCTAAAAATATCATTCATGGTGGCACTCGGTTTGTAGCTCGAAACACCCATAACGTCGAGGAAATCGGTGTCAGCTTGCGCATGATTTTCGAAATGTTGCAAGCTCAACAGATAACAATATCTCAGTTGTAGAGCCAAATCGAGCCACCGAGCAGGCCGGAGCCCAGTTCACTTCGAGAAATCGCCCACAGAACGGAGCCAGCCATAGTGAGGTCAAATAAGCAAGAATCGGGGACTACTTTCGAAATTGCTAAAATGTTCGAGGAGCTCAGAAAGGAGTCGAAGCCAACGATAAAAAAGTAGAAACGTATAACTCCAAGGTCGATCAGATTCCGGGAACTCCACCAATGATAAAAGGATTGGATTCCAAAAAGTTTGTGCAAAAGCCTTTTCCCTCGAGCGCAGCCCCAAAACCAATCCCCAAAAAATTTCGTATGCCAGAAATTCCCAAATATAACAGAACGACCGACCCCAATGAGCACGCCACTTCTTACACGTGTGCCATTAAGGGCAACAATTTGGAAGACGATGAAATCGAATCTGTGTTGTTAAAAAAATTCGGAGAGACCCTCTCGAAGGGAGCAATGATTTGGTATCACAACCTACCACCAAATTCCATCGACTCGTTTGCCATGTTAGCTGATTCTTTTGTAAAAGCACACGCTGGCGCCATAAAAGTCGCAACAAGGAAATTAGACCTTTTCAAGGTAAGACGAAAGGATAACGAGATGCTGAGGGAGTTCATATCTCGTTTTCAAATGGAACGAATGGATCTGCCACGAGTCACAGACGATTGGGCTGTTCAGGCTTTCACTCAAGGCTTGAACGAACGAAGTTCGATGGCTTCATAGCGGTTGAAGCATAACCTGATCGAATACACTGCCATCACGTGGGCCGACATGCACAATCGGTACCAATCAAAAATTAGGGTCGAAGATGATCAATTGGGGTCTGAACCCACTACTCGAAGGGATATTAATTGAGAACAAGGTCCGATCGGGGATCGATACCGACCGTATAATGAAAACCGAAGAATTAGCGAATCGAGACGTAACCTCAGACAAAATAACAAAAGAAGTGATCGAGGTCAAGGGTCCCGGGGGCTGATGAACAGAAGTAGGTTTGACAGGCCTGTCGAATCTAAGGAAGCGCCTCGGTTATCGGAGTATAACTTCAGCATCGATGCATCCCCCATCGTGTCGGCTATCGGATGCATCAAAGACACTAAATGGCCTCGACCCATGCAGACCGATCCTGCCCAGAGGAATCCCAATCAAATGTGCGAATATCATGGCACCCATATCCATAGAACAAAAGATTGCAGGCAACTAAGAGAGGAGGTAGCCTGGTTATTCAACAAAGGTCACCTTCGAGAATTTTTAAGCGATAGGGCGAAGAACCATTTTAAAAATAGGGATTTCGGTGAGCAAAACGAACAATAAGAACCACAACACATCATTTACATGATCGTCAGTGGAACCGATATCCCTCAGGGATCGGTGCTTAAACGCACTAAGACATCGATTATGAGAGAAAAGTAGTCTCGAACTCAGGATTACACACCTATAGGAAGTTTGTCCTCCAATGATGAAGATGCAGAAGGAGTCATACAACCTCATAACGATGCACTGGTAATATCCGTACTTATGAATAAAACTAAAGTTAAGCGTGTGCTAATTGATCCAGGTAGCTCGGCCAATATCATTAGATTGAAGGTCGTAGAACAACTCGGTTTACAGGACCAGGTCTTCGTACCTGCAACCCTGGTTCTAAACGGATTCAACATGGCATGTGAAACCACCAAAGGCGAGATAGTTCTACCGACAAAAGTGGCCGGGACCATCCAAGAAATGAAGTTCCACGTAATCGAAGGCGACATGAGGTACAACGCCCTTTTTGGAAGGCCATGGATCCACAATATGAAATCTGTACCTTCGACCCTACACCAGGTCCTTAAATTCCCAACATCGCGAGGAGTCAAAATAGTGTACGGAGAACAACCGGCTGCAAGAGAAATATTTACCGTCGAGGAAGCGAATCCAATATCCTCGCCTTCGCTAGTAAAGGGATCGAGCTCAAAAGGGATACCAAATAGCAATCACAGATATCGACTTTAACCCGACCAGACAATCAGAAGATCGACGAAGATGATGATCAAAGAATCCCTCGATCCTTCGTAATTCCCGATGATTCCAACGCTACCAAATAAACGATTGAGGAATTGGAGCAAGCCATACTAATCGAGCACTGGCCCGAACGGAAGGTATACCTGGTAATGGGGTTGACATCCGAACTCAGGAAATAACTTATTCAATTTCTTATTGATAACATTGATTGCTTTGCCTGATCCTATTTAGATATAACATGGATCTCACCGGACATAACGATGCATCAGCTAAGCTTGGACCCTAGGTTTAGACCGGTTAAGCAAAAGAGAAGACCCCAGTCCGGGGTAAAGCGCGCATTCATAAAGGATGAGGTAACCAAACTTCTCAACATAGGGTCAATTCGGGAGGTGAAATATCCCGAGNAAGGATTTGAACAAAGCATGCCCTAAAGACTCCTTTCCGTTTCCCAACATCGATCGCATGATCGATGCCACGGCCGACCACGAGATCCTTACTTTTCTCGATGCCTATTCTGGGTATAATCAAATCCAGATGAACCTGGAAGACCAGGAAAAGACTTCATTTGTCACCAAATATGGAACATATTGTTATAATGTGATGCCCTTCGGGCTAAAAAATCCAGGGGCTACTTAACAACACCTAGTAAATAAAATGTTCGAAGAACAAATAGGTAAATCAATGGAAGTTTATATTGATGACATTCTAGTTAAGTCCCTGCGCGCAGAGGACCATTTGACCCATTTGCAAGAAACGTTCGAGATTTTAAGGAAATACAACATGAAGCTCAACCCCGAGAAATGTGCTTTCGGGGTCGGTTCGGGCAAGTTCCTCGGCTTCATGGTGTCAAATCGGGGGATCGAGATTAACCCCGATAAAATCAAGGCCATCGAAGACATTGCCATCGCGGACAACGTGAAAGCTGTACAGAGGCTAACGGGACGGATTGCAGCCTTATGATGATTCATTTAGAGATTGTCAGATCGAAGTAACAAATATTTCTATCTATTCAAAAAGAAGAACGATTTCGCTTGGACCCCGGAATGCTAACATGCATTAGAGGAATTAAAACGACATCTATCGAGCCCACCACTACTTCATACTCCTAAAACAGATGAGAAACTTTGCTTGTACTTGGCAGTATCAGAAATTGCGGTAAGCGGTGTCCTAGTTTGGGAAAAGCAAGGTACGCAATTTTCTGTTTATTATATAAGTGAGACCTTAGGAGAAGCAGAAACTAGATATCCGTAACTAGAAACATTGGCACTTGTACTGATAAACGCCTCTATAAAGTTAAGACCGTACTTTCAATAGTCACCCCATATGCGTATTAACCACTTACCTGCTTCGTAATATTTTTCACAAGCTCGAACTATCACGCTAATTGGACAAATGAGACGTCGAACTCAGTGGGTACGATATCGAATGTCAACCCCGTACGACCATCAAGTCTCAAATTTTAGCAGACTTCATGGCCGATTTCACGCCAACCCTCGTACCCAAAGTTGAAAAAGAACTCTTATTGAAATTGGGCACGTCATCGGGGGTATTGACCCTTTTTATGGACGGGGCTTCGAACGTGAAGGGGTCCGGGCTAGGCATCGTTTTAAAGCCACCCACATGTAACACTATTAGGAAATCTATCAAAACTACTAGGTTGACTAACAACGAGGACGAGTATGAGGCCATGATTGCAGGTCTCGAGCTAGCTAAAAGCTTGGGAGCAGAAGTCATTGAAGCCAAGTGTGACTCTTTGCTGGTGGTAAATCAAGTAAACAAAACCTTCGAAGTTCGAGAAGATATAATGCAAAGGTATTTGGACAAACTACAGGTCACTTTGCACCATTTCAACGAAGGGACTTTACAACATGTTCCACGAGAGCAAAACAGTGAGGCTGATGCACTTGCGAATTTGGGATCATCTGTCAAGGAAGGTGAGTTAAGTTCGGGGACTATCGTTCGACTCTCGAGATCTGTGATCGAAGAAGGTCATGCCGAGATAAATTCTACGAGCTTAACCTGGGATTGGAGAAATAAGTATATTGAATACTTAAAGAATGGAAAGCTCCCATCAGATCCTAAATATTCGAGGGCCCTACGAACCAAAGCTACTCGATTCACGTTAACTACAGATGGAACGCTATACCGAAGGATATTCGATGGACCATTGGCAGTATTCTTAGGTCCAGGAGACACGAATTACATCCTACATGAGGTGCATGAGGGAACTTGTGGGAATCACTCCGGTGCTGATTCATTAGTCCGAAAAATAATCAGGGTAGGATATTATTGGATCGATATGAGCAAAGATACAAAGGAGTTTGTTCGAAAATGTGACAAATGTTAAAGGTTTGCACTAATGATCCATCAACCAGGAGAGCAACTTCACTCTGTCCTATCCCCATGGCCATTCATGAAATGGGGAATGGATATCGTCGACGCTCTGCCATCGACCCTAGGTAAAGATAAATTCATTTTATTTATGATTGACTATATATCTAAATGGGTTGAAGCACAGGCTTTCGTGAAAGTAAGAGAGAAAGAAAGTTATAGACTTTATCTAGGATCATATCGTATGTCGAGTTGGGATACCCGCCGAAATAGTGTGTGACAATGGGAAACAGTTTGTCGGCAGCAAAGTGACGAAATTCCTCGAAGACCACAAAATAAAGAGGATATTATCAACACCGTATCACCCCAGTGGAAACGGACATGCCGAATCAACAAACAAAACTATCATTCAAGATCTAAAGAAAAGGCTGAACGACGCTAAAGGAAAATGGAGAGAAATCCTACCCGAAGTTCTTTGGGCATATCGAACAACATGAAAATCTAGTACGGGGGCGACCCCGTTCTCCTTAGTATATGGCTCCGAAGCCTTGATTCCAGTCAAAGTCTGGGAACCCAGTGCCAGGTTTCAGTATACAACAGAAGAGTCAAATAATGAGGTTATGAATACTAGCCTCAAATTATCGGATGAAAAATGAGAAGCTGCTCTCGTCCAATTGGCCTCCCAAAAGCAGCGAATCGAAAGATACTATAATTGAAGAACCAAGCTTCGCCATTTAAAATCGGGGACATAGTGCTAAGGAAAGTCACCCTCAGTACTCGAAATCCAAACGAAGGAAAACTAGGACCGAACTGGGAAGGACCGTATCAGGTTCTCAAAAATGTCGGAAAAGGATCATACAAGCTCGGTATTATAAATGGCAAACAACTATCAAGCAATTAGAATGTGTCGCACCTAAAATAATATTACTGCTAAGGTACGACCCTCCCATATTTGTTTACATTTCGAAACTAACCCCTGTAGGAGTCCGATCAGGAGCTAGGATGGATCCTTCAACACGAAGCCCTAGGTCTGAAAGCACGCGTTACACTCTTTTTCCTTTAGACCGGTTTTATCCCAAATGGGTTTTTTGCAAGGTTTTTAATGAGGCAACCAGTGATCGTGCTAAACTTAGAAAAAATTCGACAATATCCGAGGCCTCTTTACAATCAACCTCGAATATTGGGGGGGCATTAGCCCTCAAATATATCAAGTTCTGATGCAAGAAAGTTATTTTGTAACAACATGGTTCCAATAGGAAAAGTTGTAAGAGCCAAATGGTCAAAACAAACCATGCTCATGTAATTGGCCCGAGCCCTGATGCAAAACATGAACACATGTATAATGACTTGCAAAGAAAGTTCTCTTCTTTACCGATATCTTATATCCAAGAAAAATTCCTCTATTTCGAGATTTATTATGCAAACAGGATTGAGTTCGAGCAAGCGCTCACTCGAGTATTACGCCTACGGGCTACATTACTTCGAGTTCGAATCATTCACTCGACTACTAAGCCTACGGGTTACATTTATTTCGAGTTCGAGCAAGCACTCACTCGACCATTACGCCTACGCCTATGGGCTACATTACTTCGATTTCGAATCATTAACTCGACTACTAAGCTTACGAGCTATTTTTATTTCGAGTTCGAGCAAGCACTCCTCGACCATTACGCCTACGGGATACATTACTTAGAGTTCGAATTATTCACTCGACTACTAAGCCTACAGTTTACTTTTATTTTGAGTTCGAGCAAGCACTCACTCGACCATTATACCTACGGGCTATTTGTATTTCGAGTTCGAGCAAGCACTCACTCGACCATTGCGCCTACGGGCTACATTACTTCGAGTTCGAATCATTCACTTGACTACTAAGCCTAAATGCTACTTTTATTTCGAGTTTGAGAAAGCACTCACTCGACCATTACGCCTACGGGCTACATTACTTCGAGTTCGAATCATTCACTTGACTACTAAGCCTACATGCTACTTTTATTTCGAGTTCGAGCAAGCACTAACTCTACCATTACGCCTATGGGCTACGTTACTTTGAGTTCGAATCATTCACTCGACTAATAGCCTACAGGCTATTTTTATTTCAAGTTCAAGCAAGCACTCACTCGATCATTACGCATACGGGCTATATTACTTTGAGTTTGAATCACTCACTCAACTAATAAGCCTAAGGGCTACATCACTTCAAGTTTGAGTAAGCCTATGTTCAAACAATCACTCAACTCGACTACTAAGTATATGATCTACCTTATTTCAAGTTTGAGTAAGCGCTCACTCAGTTATAAAGGCTACAGAGTCCAAATTTGATTAAGTTGCCTAAATCCTTGTGAAAATATTCATAAGGTGTGAATAAAATATTCACAAGACAGGAAACAGAACAGAAACAAGTCGGCAAAAAGGGATATTTTTTATATATACAAAATTATTTACATGATTGATTACAACATAAAAATTAAGGACTAAGATTCCTGGTTATCCCCAGGAGCGGTCTCTTCTCTATCGGGCTCTCCCCCGTTCTCGGACCCGCTCTTACTCCCATCATCATCATCATCATTATCATCATCATCATCGTCATCAGAAACCAAGGCTTCAGCATCGGCTTTGAGTTCTTTGGCCCTTTTTATCTCTTCAGCGAGGTCGAAACCTCGAGCATGGATATCCTCGAGGGTCTCCCTCCGAGATCGATACTTAGCAAGTTCAACAACTCATTATGCTCGAGTATCGGCGGTTTCGGCTGCCTCTCTTGCTTGGACCTGGGCAGCTTCAGCATCGGCCCGATAGATGGCCACGAGTGCATCTGCATCGGCCTTTGCCTTTTCGGCGTCAGATTCGGCTTTAGCAAGTTCAGAGGCCAACCGAGCCTCGAGCTCCTCTATTCTTCTTGCTTGGACCAAGATTTTCTCCTTCATTTTTTGATGTTGGTTTTCGGCCGATGACAATTGGGCTCGAGCAGTTTCTTTCTCTGCAGCAAAGCAGTCCATTCCTTCTTTCCACTTCAAAGACTCAGCTCTTATCACATCGACTTCTTCACGGAGTTTTTCGATCATCTCGATTTTCTACTGCAGCTGTGAGACTGAAAAATTAGCCACCGTTCCAGTATCAAGCCCATAGACTTTTAAAAGCATTATTACCTGCTCGGATAGATCGATCTGATCTTGGCGAGCCCTGGCCAACTCAGCTTGGAGGTCTTTTATTTCCTCTCCCCTTTGGCCTAAGAGGAGTTTTAAGGAGTTCCTCTCCTCCGTAACCCATTGAAGCTCGGCCTCGTATCGACGCATCTCGGTTCGGGACCGAGAACATGATTCTCGATGAACTGCCACGGCCTGTAAAGAAAGAAGAAACGAAGTGAGAAAAGAAAATCAAACTTAAAGGTAACACCATATAATTTAAGGCTTACCTGATTCAAAGCCTACTGCACTCCGTAAAAAAGATCCGATGCGTCATTTGTACCGGCAGTGTATTCGACACCGATAAACAGGTCACGAAAAGGATCCTCTTCATTATGAGGCCTATCTAATTTGAGGGCCCCTAAAGCTTGGGCTTCCCGAATCGCCCCTGCAAAAACAACAGGGAAGGTGGGCGAGTCTTCGATTGCTACTGCCCCAAATGAATCACCTAGGTAATTCTCTTCGGTTCGACAAGATTCGGGAAGAGCACGTTCAGGCATATCCCCCATCCGTTGGCTTCGATGGGAAGCATCTTCGATCTCCAGTAACTCGGGGACTCTGCCCGAATCTCTCTCCGATATATCCTCAGTTCTAGGCAGAGCCTTATGAACCATCATCGATCCAGCTGCCCGTGGAACGTCAGTGGTCTTCTTTGTTCGGGCCGCCAGCGCAGACCCATCGTTCTCTTCTTCTTCTTCTTCTTCTTCTTCTTCTTCTTCATCCCTTAGACGCAGAACTGATTCTACAGTCAAAGGAATGATATTCTTGTTCGGCTTACGAGCCGTCCTCTTCTTCGGTTTTTCATCTTCGAGGACGAGGGCTCTTTTCCTCTTATTATCTTTCACCGGCTTTGGGACAGAGGCCGAAGCCTCTTCCTCGACAGATGATGGCCTCAAAACCGCATCTTTGTCCACACCTGCATACGAAATTTTTTATTAAAGTGTGTGAAAAACATCTTATTCAAATTACCAAAAGATACGAGAAAGGTACTTACCATGATTTTTGGCCTCCCATCGGCCCTTTGACAAGTCGCACCATGAGCGCTCGACGTATGAGGAGGTCGAAACCAGATCACGTATCCAGTTCTTGAGATCGGGCACTGCGCAGGCATCCAGGGAACCGCTGCATCACAAAAGGAGAATATTGGTGAGAAAAGAAATGAAAGAACAAAATAATAGGAGATAACAACATAATTACACTTACGCTTCATGTTCCACTCCTCGGAAAAAAGGCATTTTTTTGGTCGGAATCAGGTCCGAAGTCCTTACTCGAACGAACCTGCCCATCCAGCCTCGATCCTTATCCTCGTCTATACTCGAGAACAGAGCCTTGGTAGCTCGACGTTAGAGTTTTATTAACCCTCCTCGAAAAAAGCGAGGACGGTATAATCAGACAAGATGATCAAGGGTGAAAGGGATCCCCTCGATTTTACTCACAAAATATCGGATCAAAATAAAGATCCGCCAAAAGGAAGGATGTATCTAGCCTAGGGTTATTAGGTATTTACGATAAAAATCTATGATAACAAGGTCGAGGGGACCTAACGTGAAAGGGTAAGTATACACTCTTAAAAACCCTCTCACGTGAGTAGTAATATCCTCTTCAGGAGATGGCACTACCACTTCTTTGTTCTCCCAGTTACAATCTTTTTTTATCCGCTCGATGTGCTCCCGGGTTATCGAACAAATATATCTCGATACGGGCTCACATCGGCCAGGAACCGGCGAACCTTTATCGAGTTTGAAATCGGAGGTAAGAACACACGCCGCCGGAACGCACTCCTGAGGACGTGGATCTACCGGTGTTTTGTCGGCGACGGATTGGGAAGAAGAAGCTTTTTCTTTTTGGGGGACGGTTTTTGATGTCTTCACCATTTTTGATTTAAAGAAGGTGATAAAGATTTGGTAATTTAGAAGAAGAATTGTTCAAAGAGGAATCACATATTTACGAATAAACTCAGAGAATACGAAAAAGAACTTGGAAAATTTGAAAGATTGAAGATGTATAAGTGGTAAATGATAAAAGGAAGGGCTATTTATAGGTTAAAGCAATGGCGTTCAGTATCAGCGGTGGCCGACCACCGTCTGACATGTATTAAATGCCTTGAAAGACTAAATCGACGGGACAACTATCACGTGCGTCATGGTCGAGCCCAATGTAAACGTCAGCTTATAATCCGATCGAGCCGTTGAAAAATCATATCGTTGTTCACCACATCCTTCCCGAGAAACGAGGGGATTATCTGTATACGGTCGAAATAGATTTTGGCCTTCGTACGATTGATCGAGATTGAAACATAATGGATCGAAGTAAGACTTCGAGATGGGTTCCGAAGATGGTACAAACAAGTTTCGAGCCCGAGGGACCGATCAAAGTCGAGCTCGATATCATTATCAAGCTCGAATCCAAATCGAACTATGATGCAAAGTAAAGTTATCGAGCCCGAATTAATTCAAGGATCCGAGTTAGAATCGAGCTCAAGTCAAGATCGAGAGCTCGAGTCTAGACCGAAAACTCGAGTCAATATCGAGCTCATAGACAAGAGCTATTGCAATCCCACCAGAGGAGAGAATCTTGGCAGGAATTGTGAAAAAACTGATTTATTATGGGTCTCCCACTATATATTTTTAATTATATCTAAAATAAGATTCCTCTACTATAAAGGAGATGATTATTATTTCTGTAAGGACCAAGTTATTTGGCTCACATTGTAATCCAAGTTCCATATTCTCCTATATTGAAGAGTTATTTTTTTAAGCTTCATAAATTGATTCAACTTGTTTTGTCCGAAAAATCATCTTCTTTACAACCTTGTTTACTTTGCATTCTTTGCAATCCATATTTGATATTTTTATTTATCCTTACGGTTTGTATCAAGTTATATCATATATCCTTAGAACTACGTACAAATTCAATAAATTCAATTTTATTCGTTTTTCGGGTAAACACTGATAAAATAACTAAAGGATAAGATTTAAAAGATATCGTATACGTATAAAGTTATTATACAACTCGACTAATCTCGATCAATTTCATAGAGATTAATGTTTTTTTTCTCTTCATTCTGACGGAATAGAATAATGCTTCCACCGTTCCTTTTCTTTCTTCCTTTAGACGAAATAGATCTGGCAGCGATATCTAATATATAGTCAATGTCCATCATTCGTTGAATTTTTACACGGCAAGTAGTATACTCGAACAAATGAATTTAATAACATTATTTCTGCATTCTTTCAGCTTTCGTCTTGCCCCTTCACAAATAAAATAGCCATCTGTTATAAATCAAACTTAATTAAAGAAACTTTACATCATTATAAAGAAGCTCTTCAATTTTACTCACTCGTTCTCAACTTTCAATAACAATGGTTTCCACAATTAATGCTTTATCTTTGTTTCTTTCTTTGCTCCTCTTATTCTCCCTCTCCACAGTCAAAACTCCTCCACGACCTCGAGCTTTTTTTCTTCCAGTAACCAAAGATGCAGCCACTAAACAATACGTCAGTGTCATTCGCCAAAGAACACCTCTTGTCCCTGTCAAATTAACCGTAGATCTTGGTCAACGATTCTTGTGGGTTGACTGTGTAGATGGCTACGTTAGCTCATCTTACAAACCTGTCCCTTGTGGTTCTATCCCTTGTAAACGTTCATTATCCGGTGCTTGTGTTGAATCATATTTAGATCCTCCTTCACCAGGGTGCAACAATAATACTTGTTCACATATTCTTTATAACCCCTTTAATTCAACAAGGCTGGTTGACCTCAATCAACTCTACGCGGCATTGCATATGTCATGGATGACTTAGGATATAAAAATCACATCAAATTAAATAACAGCTCTCATATATAAAAGCCTTTGTTTTCTGCAAATACACGTACGCATCACGTTATACATTTCAAATTAATCCATACGTGGGTGGAAGTGGAACTTATTGCTTGGCATTCGTTTTCAACTTGTCGCGGAGAATTGATCGCCCATCTCGAAGTGAAAATCTACCTATAATTAATTGTAACGTACTTCTTTAATTAGGATAATATTGTTATTCCTTCCGCCTCACTTTTAGTCGCCAACTTAATTTTGATGGTCATTTAGACCATTGTTACCATGATTCTTAACATCAATTAAATAAAGTTTTATGCAATAAACAGCAGGCATCTAAAAGTAAATGAAATAAATTAGTACCACACCATTAAATGATTAAATACTTGTAAACGCCGAATAACTTAAGAATAATCTGATAGTTAAATCCCAAAGTCTTGCTTCAGTGTTTATCAAAATTGAGTTATGCATCTTTAACGATTGGATGGTCAAATAATTAAGATTTTTTGCCCAAAGGGTGCGTTATTTTATCCCAACATACAACAACAACAAAAACAACCCAGTAAAATCCCATTAATGGGGTCTGGGGAGGGTAGTATGTACGCAGACCTTACCCCTACCCCGAAGGAGTAGAGAGGCTGTTTCCGAAAGACCCTCGGCTCCA
>AWOL01S0028394.1:5687-44438 GCA_000715115.1 Nicotiana otophora | reverse complement strand
AGAGTGTAAAGAACGAAGGGTGATACCGTGCCATTTGAGAGTGTAAAGCACGAAGGGTGATGCCGTGCCATTTGAGAGTGTAAAGCATGAAGGGTGATGCCGTGCCATTTGAGAGTGTAAAGCACGAAGGATGATGCCATGCAATTATTTTTATATTATCATATACTCATGGCACGAAGGGTGTTTCCGTGCAAGAGAGGATGAGAGACATACATTATATTGTGATATCGTTTTGTTGTGTATACATTCATGCCTTTATCTTGAGATGTTATTGTGCACCTATGTTTTCTATGTGACTTGTAGTTGTTGTTGCTTCCTGTGTGCCTCTACTTTATTCTTTTTATTGTTATTGGCACTTCTCCCACTTAGTTGGTACTGTTATATGTATGTACGGTGAGAAAGATATAAATGCACTAAGGGTGTTGTCGTGCCAATTGATTTGATCTTTATATATATATTGGGTGAGAATGAGATAAGTGCACGAAGGTATTACCGTTCCATTTGATGTGATATGTTGAATATATTTTTCATGTCAGGAAAGTTAAATGAGGCATCCCATGATGACTTTTATTCGAAAGAATTATATTATAAAGATATTTACTTAAAAGAATTATATTTGAAAGATATTTACTTGAAGGTATTATATTCGAAAGATATTTATTGGAAAGAATTATATTTAGAAGATATTTATTTGAAAGAATTATAATGGAAAGATATTTATTTGAAGGAAGTATATTTGAAATATATTTATTAAAAAGGATTATATTCTAGAGACTTTTATTGAAAAACTTATAGATAAAAGATGTATATTTTGAAGGATTTGATTAATTGGTTGTACCTGTGTTTATTATTCATCTGAGTAATATTTATGATGTTTCTGTTGCCTTGCTGTTTAAATCACTAGTTGATTGGTGTTGCCCTTATTGTTATTTGTTTTCTATTATATTTGTATGCTATATTGTACAAATTATTTGGCTAGTGAGTGTCTTGACTGTACCTCGTCTCTACTCCATTAGGGTTAGTCTTGATACTTACTGGATACCGACCGTGGTGTACTCATACTACACTTCTATATATTTTTGTGCAGAGCTAGGTATTGGAGATATCGGACTTGGGCAGAGTAAAGCGGGATCGTAAGGATTCAAGGTAGAACTGGTTAGTCGTCGCAATCTCTTGGAGTCTTTTCATTTTATTGTACTATTAATTTTTAATCAAATAGTATTATATATTCGGTCCTCGTGATCATTCCACGTATTCAGTTAGAGTTCATGACTCAGTACTACCAGTCTTGAGAGATTGTATATTCATATTTGTTTCGTTGTTAGTTTTGATTACTTATTAAAAAAGAAATGGCTTCGAAATGTAATGAAAATCGGCTTACCTAGTTTTAGAGACTAGGTGCCATCACCACGCTTGTGGTGGGATTTTGGGTCGTGGCAGTTTTCAACAGTTGAAGCCAACTCGACAGTCATAACCAATTATTATTTCAATCAGTTTCCGTTGCGGCGTGCAACCCGATCCCATAATATATTCATATTCAATTCTGTTGCGGCGTGCAACCCCCTCCTCTAATTTTTTCATTTCAATTAATTCTGTTACGGCGTGCAATCTCGCTCCTCCAATATATTTATTTCACTCAATTCTGTTGCGGCGTGCAACCCGCTCCTCCAATATATTCATTTCAATTAATTCTGTTGCGGCGTGCAACCCGCTCCTCCAATATATTCATTTACCAATTCTTATAAAAGAAATTACTCCAACAAATGCAACAATTAATATGAAATTATAAGACAACAAGCATACAATAATTATTATTTATTAGAAATTAGTGATGACAAGTAGCAATTAATTGTGGAAATTAAGGATGTAATAAGCATTTTAATAATTAGTATGCTAAACGTCAAGTGGCAATTAAGTTATATAAATCAAATAAGCATGTAGCAATTATAGCATGGATTCAAGGCATGATATTGAGCAAAGAATACGAGAGAAACAATTAATATAATAATTAATTCATGATTTAAAACGATTTATGATTTTTCAATTTATTATGCAAACAATTACTTTGACGACGTATAGACACTCGTCACCTCGCCTATATGTCGTTCGCATGCATTTCACATAACAAATAATTTAAGATTTTTATTCCCTCATGTCAATGTTAACCACGACACTTACCTCGCTTTGCAACTAAATTCAGGATTCCAATAAACCTTTGCCTCGCGAATTTGTGTCCGAAATCCTCAAATCTAGTCATAAACAATTCAATATACTTAATACAAATCGTATGAATTAATTCCATATGAATTTATTAATTTTTCGGATTAAAATCCGAAATTTATTTTAAAAATCGACAGTGGGACCCACGTCTCGAATCCCTAAAAAACTCACGAAATACGAACACCCGTTCCGATACGAGTTCAACCATACAAAAATTATCGAATTCCGACATCGGATTGCCTTTCAAATCCTCAATTAAAGTCTTTGAAGATTTCTACCATTTTCAAACCAATCTTTACCTATTTGAACTCAACAATCTTCCCACAAACCTTATTGGTACAAGCATGTATAACTAATACTCTCACATCCAAGAATCATATTACTAATTGCCTATTTCTAGTTGGATTTCAAAATTAAAGAATTGGGGAAAGAAATTCTTTCCTCTTTGAAGCCTTAGCAACCCTTTGATGCGATTTCAAGGTTTGATTCAAGGAAGAGTAGTGAAATCTTTAGTTCTCCCATTTCCTCTATCTAGAATCGCTCTCCCTTTTCACTAAAATAAAACACCAGAAATTGCCCCAAAAAGGAACCCCAATCGAGTTAAATGAAATGGGGTTCGGGGTCATAACAAAACCCGTTTTTGTACAGCCGCGGCGCATGGGGCGCTGCGGGGCACGGGGTGGCTGTACAAAAAGTGTTTGAAAATGAAATTTTGGAGCGTTCTGGAATTTCCCACAGGCGCGGCGCGCCGGGGGCCGCGTGGGGTGGCGCGGTAGTACAAATTCTGCCAGCGTTTTGTAATTTGAGCATAACTTCTTGTAGGAGTGTCCAAATGACGAACGGTTTAAATCGTTGGAAACTACAATCGAAGATCTTTCATTTGATAGGTTGTCTGTCATGTAACCCATTATATATATGTATATATGCTCATCCCAAGTTTGGTCTTGTGCGTACTCATTTGGAACTTTAGTCTATTATCAAATTTTCCAACTTGGCTTAGACTTAGGACTTTCCATAGAACCCATATCACTTATAATATGCCTCGTACACTTATTATCATATCCAATAGGTGTCAATCATGTTAATAGTCCTCGAATGATAAGTAGAGTCCGCCCCCAAACACATAACATAACTTATCTCTTCTTTCGCACATTTCAATTTCCCGAATTTTACTAACTCTCACAATTTTCAAAAATTTCGCGAGAGTTTCCTTCGTAACTAGGACTATCCACCTGCCAGAGAATCCAAGAAACCAATCATAACAACACATACATAATCCAATCAACGTAACATAACATGAAAACAATACTAACAGTGGCCTCATAAGCAATATATTTCTAGAAAATGAACGACATTAACATCAACTATTCATGTGATACGTAAATCATAGCAGGTAAGCTCTAACATCTTCATAAAACACATAAATGAATGTTTAAATTAAAGATGACATTTTAGGTCATCACATTCCCCACCTCTAAAACAAATATTCATCCTCGAGCGGAATTAGATAACTACCTAAGCTGGTGAAAAGATGTGGATATTTGCTCCGTATGTCCGACTCGGACTCCCAGGTAGCTGCATCATTCGTCTGACCTCTCCATTGTACCTAAACTGAAGGATAACTCTTAGACCTCAACTGACGGACCTGCCAAGTTATAATATCTACCGACTCCTCCTCATAAGTCAAATCTTTGTCCAATTGAACTGAGCTGAAATCTAACACATGGGACGGATCACCATGAGTTTTTCGGAGCATGGATACATGGAATATCGGATGAACTGCTGATAAACTAGGTGGTAGTGCAAGCCTATAGGCTACTTCACCCACCTTTTCAAGAATTTTAAAGGGTTCGATATACCTAGGGCTCAACTTGCCCTTCTTTCCGAATCTCATTACACATTGCATAGGTGAAAATCGGAGCAATACTCTTTCTCCTGCCATGAATGCAGCGTCACGAACCTTACGGTCGGCATAACGCTTTTGCCTAGACTGAGCTATGCGAAGTCGATCCTGAATAATCTTGACCTTATCCAAGGCATCCTATACCAAATTGGTACCCAACAACCGAGCCTCTTCCTGTTCAAACCAGCCAACTGGCGAATGACATCGCCTCCGTATAATGCTTCATATGGAGCCATCCGAATGCTCGACTGGTAGCTGTTATTATAGGCAAACTCCGCAAGTGGCAAGAACTGATCCCAAGAACCTCCAAATGTATAACACAAGCGCGAGGCATATCTTCCAATAGTTGAATAGTGCGTTCTGATTGTCCTTCTGTCTGTAGATGGAATGATGTACTCAACTCAACCCGCGTGCCTAACTCATGCTGTACAGCCCTCCAGAAGTGTGAGGTGAACTGTGTACCTCGATCAGAAATGATAGACATGGGCATACCATGAAGGCGAACAATCTCGCGGATGTAAATCTCCGCTAACCACTCTGAAGAATAGGTAACTGCTGCTGGAATGCAATGCACTGGCTTGGTCAACCTGTCCACAATGACCCATACTGCGTCAAACTTTCTCTGAGTTTGTGGGAATCCAACAACAAAATCCATAGTGATACGCTCCCACTTCCACTTAGGAATTTCTAACTTCAAAAGCAAACCACCAGGTCTCTAATGCTCGTACTTAATTTGCTGACAATTCAGACACCTAGCTACATATGCAACTATATCCTTTTTCATTCTCCTCCACCAATAATGTTACCGCAAATCTTGATACATTTTGACGGCACCCAGATGAATAGAATACCGGGAACTGTGGGCCTCTTCAAGAATTAATTCATGAAGCCAAATCACGTTAGGAACACAAATACGACCCTGCATCCGTAGAACTCCATCATCTCCCACATCAACCTGCTTGGCACCACCGTGCCGCACCGTGTCCTTAAGGACAAGTAGATGAGGATCATCATATTATCGCTCTCTGATGCGCTCATATAAAACAGACCGAGTGACTGTATAGGCTAGAACCCGACTGGGTTCTGAAACATATAACCTCACGAATTGATTGGTCAAAGTCTGAACATCTGCAGCTAACAACCTCTCACTAACCGGAATATACACAAGGCTGCCCATACTCACAACCTTTCTACTCAAAGCATCAGCCACCATATTGGCCTTTCCGGGGTGATACAAAATGGTGATATCATAGTCTTTCAACAACTCCAACCATATTCTCTATCTCAAATTGATATCTTTTTGTTTGAACAAATACTGTAGGCTACGATGATCAGTAAATTCCTCACACGAGACACCGTAAAGGTAATGCCTCCAAATCTTCAGCGCATGAACAATGGCTGTCAATTCTAAGTCATGAGCAGGATAATTCTTCTCGTGAACTTTCAATTGTCGCGACGCGTATGCAATCACTATGCCATCTTGCATTAATACTGTACCAAGTCCAATGTGAGATGCATCACAATATACCAAATAAGATCCTGAACCTGTTAGCAGTACCAACACTGGAGATGTAGTCAAAGCGGTCTTGAGCTTCTGAAAGCTCAACTCACACTCGTCTGACCATCTAAATGGAGCACCCTTCTGGGTCAATCTGGTCTTAATAGTTGTTCATAGTCAATTATAGAATTGCCAATTAACTTCATGCTAGCAAAAATCTCGTTTCAAACCTTCACAATACTGATAACGAGATGCGAGGCATGAAGACCTCATAATTATTTACCCGAATTAACGAATCACATTTAACGCCACCTGGGCGGGCACCTACCTCGTAGGTTAAAACTCAATAATTACAACACGAATTTGGCAAGTATGCATAGAGAATTTCATACAAGAATTTTCAAATAAGCCTAACAAGCATGACTCCCTATTATTACTATAGTATAAATTTAATTTCACATGGGAGAACTTAAACACAAGAATTTTTCATCACAAGGATATCGCCCTTATATAACTTCTACCGCAACTCATAGCCCGGTTTAAACATATCAATTTATATTAAAATGCGAGGATCTCGTCCTCAGTTTTGAATCACAAGTAATATGCACATCGTGCCAATCAAAAATTTCCATTTTCCCATTTTAAATAATTTCGGTTACACAAAATCACAACACATAATGAAACCCACACCGGTAGGGAATATAATTCATAATTTGTAATTAATTATCCGAAAATTACATCAAAACTTAACAAAATGAGTAACAGAAAGCCACCTTTAGCCTCACATCTCTTATTAGTGACCAATATAGAATAATAGGCATAGTTATATCCATAGAATCTCCCAACAGGAGTAAACACATAAGTAGATTATAGAATTACAAAGCTCACTCATAAGTGGAGCACAATAGGAGGACTCGTCTCGATACTCAGAACCGAATCAAGTTAAGGAAATTATTCCTTTATATTAAATCGAGGTCGTACCTGTAACGACACCATATGATGTAGCGATCTCCGCCATACCATAAAACAAATAT
Source organism: Nicotiana otophora (assembly GCA_000715115.1). NCBI lineage: Eukaryota > Viridiplantae > Streptophyta > Magnoliopsida > Solanales > Solanaceae > Nicotiana > Nicotiana otophora. Next base: position 37,783 of record AWOL01S0028394.1, on the reverse strand, counting down.
ATTAACGGCTGGGCCTCCAACTCTGGGACGCCTTTTACCCGCCTGTCCTCCACCCTTAACTGGTCGTGTGGGTGGTGTAGTATTGCAATGAGGCACGTATCCTGAGTGCTTTGATGAAATATGTCTCTCCCAAGTGTGGGACAATTTTCTCATGATGTGCCTAGTATCACTGCATTCATAACAACCCCTTTGCGGGCTTGGCTGCTCATACTGAGTCTATGCCAGATAACTGAAATAACTATTGTAAGAAACTCATGTCAGTAGTGCATTAAAAGAACTTATTGGAGCACCCCAATTAATCCGATGTGCAAACTGGGCTGGCCGACTGCCCGAGATCCCACTATAATGATTTATACTGCAGAGTAGAATCCACTAAATCCCCCAGAACCTCGAGACGTCTTGGTTTCCTTAGTTTCTTTTTTTTTCTCACCCCGAACACGTTCTAATATCTTGGAAATGTCTACCACTAGTGGAAATGAAGTATGAGTCTGTAGCTCCCGAGTCGTACTAAATTTTATGATCATAATTGAGTCCTTTAATGAGTCTGTGGAATTGCTCTCTGGCTGTAGGAAGCAAAGTAGGAATATGACGGGCTAACTTATTGAACCTGATGGCATATTATGACACCATCATGGTGACCTGACACAACCGTTCAGACCCTATACACCACGCATTACGGAGAGTCCGGGAAACAAACTCTTTCAAAAGCGTTTATGAGTACTGAGCCAAGTGGACGGTGTTGCATTGGCTGGTCTGCCCTCTTCATAGGCTTGCCACGGACACCTGTGGAGAATTATCTCTCCCAAGGCCAATTTCTTCTTTTGTTATGCTTACTCAACACTGTTGAGCTAACCCATTTCTTAACATACTCTTCGATTCTTCTTTGGGGTAACCCTTACCCCTATTTATACACAACGATCACAAAGGTAGAGCTCCATACAAACAAATCTTGGCACGAAACACATAGTCCAGAATCTCGTCAACCACTGTACTTCCTCCGAAGCAACCCAAAGTCTGCAACCATGATGTCCATACTGAATTGACCTTCCGTAAATTTAAAGTTGTTTCTCTAACTCCTTTAGTACTAAAATATAGGATTATTAAGTAGGCGGACATACCGCAAGTACCAACCTTATCCTCTATAAAATCTCAGGCCTTAAATATGTGTAAAATATTGGGGAACCTTTCAGTTGCACATATATACATTTCAGGCCAAAACTTATATAACACATGACCCCGTAATCCATCCATTGATAGTGAACTCCTCCACTCGGCGCGAAGTTATAGGTCACAACGTCCGATGATCCACAATATTAACCTTCACAACTCGTATAAATCAACTAGATACCAAGGTCCGTTGCACCCCTCACATGATTCACTGGGTGATCTCTCAATACATCCGTATCTTCAGTCGGAGCCACATGCTGAGGTAATGTTTGAGCATATCTGGCTCATTCGTAGTCCATCTGTGCATCATGAACCATCGACGCACAACTGATACCGAGTGGGCAATGTCATACACGAGTGGATATAAAGAAATATGAGATATATGTTTCAAGCTAAATCAATGCCGCACGATAAGGAATGAAAGAAGTGGAGTTATTCCTAAACTCTATGGCCTCTGGAAGATAAGTACAGACGTCTTCGTACCAATCCTTCAGACTCTACTAAGCTTGCTCATGACTCGTGAGACCTATGTAATCTAGTGCTCTGATACCAACTTGTCACGACCCAAAATTTCCACCTTTGGGACCGTGATGGCGCCTAACATTTCACTTTCTAGGCAAGCCAACGTTAGAATAATATTAGCCATTTTAATTTTTTTAAATTAATTAATAATAAAGAAACAAATGCGTAAGTAAGGTCTGAAATATAGTGAATAATCCATAATAATAGCGATATCTAAATACCATTCCAGAATTGGTGTCACAAGTGCACGAGTTACTAGAATAATACAAATAAAGGTCTGAACGAAAATAAAGCTGTCTGAAAGAAATACACAGTTATGATAAAGTGGAAGTAGACTTCAGAACTGCGAACGCCATGCAACTATACCTCAAGTCTCCTACGAATAGCTGAATCCGAGCAAATCTACTATACGCCGCTGGGATCAACTCCGGTATCTGCACAAGAAGTGCAGAGTGTAGTATGAGTACAACCGACCCCATGTACCCAATAAGTGTCGAGCCTAACCTCGACGAAGTAGTGACGAGGCTAAGGCAGGCCATATACATTAACCTGTACGCAATAACAATAATAACAACAATAATAGAAATAAAACAAGTGTCTCTTTTCAACAGTTGAAGCTAACTCGGCAGTCATAACCAATTATTATTTCAATCAATTTTCGTTGCGGCGTGCAACCCGATCCCACAATATATTCATATTCAATTCTTTTGCGGCGTGCAACCCACTCCTCCAATATATTCTTTTCAATCAATTCTATTGCGGCGTGCAACCCGCTCCTCCAATATATTCATTTCAATCAATTCTGTTGCGGCGTGCAACACTTCTCCAATATATTCATTTCAAGCAATTCTGTTGTGGCGTGCAACACGCTCCTCCAATATATTCATTTCAATTAATTGTGTTGCGGCGTGCAACTCTCTCCTCCAATATATTCATTTCAATCAAATCTGTTGCGGCGTGCAGCTTGCTCCTCCAATATATTCATTTCAATTAATTTTGTTGCGACGTGCAACCCGCTCCTCCAATATATTTATTTACCAATTCTTATAAAATAAATTACTCCAATTAATGCAACAATTAATATGAAATTATAAGACAACAAGCATACAATAATTATGATTTATTAGAAATAAGTGATGACAAGTAGCAATTAATTGTGAAAATTAAGGATCTAATAAGCATTTTAATAATTAGTATGCTAAATGTCAAGTGGCAAATAAGTCACATAAATCAAATAAGCATGTAGCAATTATAGCATGGATTCAAGGCATGATATTGAGCAAAGAATACGAGAGAAACAATTAATATAATAATTAATTCATGATTTAAAACGATTTATAATTTTTCAAGTAATTATGAAAATAATTAATTTGACGATGTATAGACACTCGTCACCTCGCCTATATGTCGTTCACATGCATTTCACATAACAAATAATTTAAGGTTTCTATTCCCTCAAGTCAATGTTAACCACGCCACTTACCTCGCTTTGCAACCAAATTCAAGATTCCAATAAACCTTTGCCTCGCGAATTTATGTACGAAATCCTCAAATTTAGTCATAAACAATTCAATATACTCAATACAAATCGTAGAAATTAATTCCATTTGAATTTGCTAATTTTTCAGATTAAAATCCGACATTTATTTTAAAAATTGACAGTGGGACCCACGTCTCGAATCCCGAAAAAACTCACAAAATCCGAATACCCGTTCCGATACGAGTTCCACCATATAAAAACTATCGAATTTCGACATCGGATTGCCTTTCAAATCCTCAATTAAAGTCTTTGAAGATTTCTACAATTTTCAACCCAATCTTTACCCATTTGAACTCAACAATCTTCCCATAAACCTTATTGGTACAAGCATGTATAACTAATACTCTCACATCCAAGAATCATATTACTAATTACCCATTTCTAGTTGGATTTCGAAATTGAAGAATTGGGGAAAGAAATTCTTACCTCTTTGAAGGCTTAGCAACCCTTTGATGCGATTTTAAGGTTTGATTCAAGGAATAGTAGTGAAATCTTTAGTTCTCCCCTTTCCTCTATCTAGAATCGCTCTCCCTTCTCTCTAAAATAAAACACTAGAAATTGCCCCAAAAATGAACCCCAATCGAGTTAAATGAAATGGGGTTCGGGGTCATAATAAAACCCATTTTTGTACAGCCGCGGCGCATGGGGAGCCGCGGGGCACGAGGTGGCTGTACAAAAAGTGTCTGGAAATAAAATTTCGGAGCGTTATGGAATTTCCCACAGGCGCGGCGCGCCGGGGGCCGCGTGGGGTGGCATAGTAGTGTAAATTCTGACAGCGTTTCGTAATTTGGTCATAACTTCTTGTAGGAGTGTCCAAATGACGAACGGTTTGAATCGTTGGAAACTAGAATCGAAGATCTTTCATTTGATAGGTTGTCTGTCACATAAACCATTATATATATATATATATGTATATATGCTCGTCCAAAGTTTGGTCTTGTGCCTCATTTGGAACTTTAGTCTATTATGAAATTTTCCAACTTGGCTTAGACTTAGGACTTTCCATAGAACCCATATCACTTATAATATGCCTCGTACACTTATTATCATATCCAATAGGTGTCGATCATGTTAATAGTCCTCGAATGAGAAGTAGAGTCCGCCTCCAAACACATAACATAACTTATCTCTTCTTTCGGACATTTCAATTTCCCGAATTTTACTAACTCTCAAAATTTCCAAAAATTTCGCGAGAGTTTCCTTTGTAACTAGGCCTATCCACCTGCCAGAGAATCCAAGAAACCAATCCTAACAACACATACATAATCCAATCAACGTAACATAACATGAAAACAGTACTAACAGTGGCCTCATAAGCAATATATTTCTAGAAAATGAACGACATTAACATCAACTATTCATGTGATACGTAACTCATAGCAGGTAAGCTCTAACATCTTCATAAAACACATAAATGAATTTTTAAATTAAAGATGATATATTTGGGTCATCACATTCTCCACCTCTAAAACAAACGTTCGTCCTCGAACGGAATTAGATAATTACCTAAGCTGGTGAAAAGATATGGATATTTGCTCCGTATGTCCGACTCGGACTCCCAGGTAGCTGCCTCAATCGTCTGACCTCTCCATTGTACCTAAACTGAAGGATAACTCTTAGACCTCAACTGACGGACCTGCCGAGCTAGAATAGCTACCGGCTCCTCCGCATAAGTCAAATCTTTGTCCAATTGAATTGAGCTGAAATCTAACACGTGGGACGGATTACCATAATTTTTTCGGAGCATGGATACATAGAATACCGGATGAACTGCTGATAAACTAGGTGGTAGTGCAAGCCTATAGGCTACTTTACCTATCTTTTCAAGAATTTCAAAGGGTCCGTTATACCTAGGGCTCAACTTGCCCTTCTTTCCGAATCTCATTACACATTTCATAGGTGAAACTCGGAGCAATACTCTTTCTCCTGCCATGAATGCAGCGTCACGAACGTTACGGTCGGCATAACTCTTTTGCCTAGACTGAGCTGTGCGAAGTCGATCCTGAATAATTTTGACCTTATCCAAGGCATCCTGTACCAAATTGGTACCCAACAACCGAGCCTCTCCCTGTTCAAACCAGCCAGGAGATATTGTACGTAAGGTTCGTGATGTTGGCTAGTGAAACTCTTACAGCCGCGACGCGTGGGGCACCACGGGGCACGTGGCAGCTGTGCAAAAAGTGTCTGAAAATGAAATTTCGAAGAGTTCTGGAATTTCCCACAGGCACGGCGCGCCGGGGGCCGCGTAGGGCGGGCGCGGTAGTACAAATTCTGGTAGCGTTTGGTAATTGTGTCATAACGTCTTGTAGGAGTGTCCAAATAACGAACGGTTTGAATCCTTAGAAACTAGAATCAAAGATATTTCATTTGATAGGTTGTCCATAACATAACCCTTTATATATATGTAGATATGTTTATCCAAAATTTGGTCTTGTGCGTACTCTTCTGCGGTGAGGCTTGGCTTCTGCGACCGCGAAGCCGCAAGTGCGACTCCGTTTTTGTGGTAAGGAGTGCGCATCTGCGGCCACTGCCTAGTCCAGGCCGCATCTGCAACCATTTTGTCGCTTTTGAAGTCGTGCACCTGCGATCATTTCCATCGCAGGTGCGATTGCACCAGAACTGGAAAAAGTTTAAAATTGCTCCAAGTCCAAATTTGATCCGTTTAACCATTTGAAACTCACCCGAGGCCCCCGGGACCTCAACCAAATACACCAACAAGTCCTAAAACATCATATGAACTCAATCGAAACTTCAAATCACATCAAACAACCTTAGAACCACGAATCATACCCCCAATTCAAGCTTAATGAAGCTAAGAACTTTCAATTTCTACATTCGATGCCGAAACCTATCAAATCAAGTCCGATTGACCTCAAATTTTGCACACAAGTCATAAATGATATAACAGACCTATTCCAATTTCCAGAATCTGATTCCGACCCCGATATCAAAAAGTCAACTCCCCGGTCAAACTTCCAAACTTAAATTTCTATTTTAGCCATTTCAAGCCTAATTTAATTACGGACTTCCAAATAATTTTTCGGACACGCTTCTAAGTCCAAAATTACCATACGGAGCTATTGAAATTATCAAAATTCTATTCCGAGGTCGTTTACACATAAGTCAACTTCCGATAAACTATTTCAACTTAAGCTTCCATCTTGGAGGCTGAGTGTCTCAATTCATTTCAAAACCTCACCAGACCCGAACCAATTAGCCCAACAAGTCATATAACAACTGTAATCGTTACAGAAGGCCTCCAAAGGGACCACGTCCAAGTCAAATCTGAATGGAACGAGTAAAAATTAGGATTTTACATAGATAATTAATAAATCAACAAGTAAATAAAGAAATATAAGTAGTTATTTGGCACTGAAGACATACATTTTATTCTTATGAACATCAATCATATAGTATACAAATGGTCCCTATACAAATATTCATGAATATTTGAATTTGGGCCTCTATCGAATTTATCAAAACTGTTAATAGACTACCTCGATTCATAGAAAATCCGTGTTTGTTGCTGGGAAATTTTTTCTTAATTTGGTTTAGTCTTCTCCTAATGTGAACAGAAGCAACAGTTAATTATGCCATCTTCTAAGTTCTATCCTCCCCCAATTAAAAAATATCCAAGTAGTTTAGATTCTAAATTGACCTTAAAAACAGGGAGAATATATAATTTAAAAAGACAAATTAATCAATTACACAATTCAATTCCGAATCCAATCTACTAACGTAATTCCGTTCCTATCCAAGTCCATCCTACGGGAAAACAGAAGAGAATAGAGAGAGAAACTCATCTTGGCCCATTGACAACCCTCTTTACATTAGGTTCGCGAATGAGAGCAGGACGCACATATACGTGTGTTAGGATCTTTATATAAATAACCGACTATTTAATATTTAGTTTTTGTAGCTAATATACATAAATTATACAGTAATTATATATGATTATACACATATTATATATTAGGGATCTTTACATAAATAGTTGGTCATATTCATTATTTATTTTTTCTAGTCATATATATAGATTATACATTGATTATACTCATATAATATATAAATTATGCATATATTATGCATCACCAGCTATTTTTAGTTTAAGTGATTAGCGGCTATTTGGGTTAATTCTTCTATGAATTATGCACATATTATATATACTAGAAATATATGCCGTGACATCTCAATTTCTACCATACAACATAAATATATTGTCAGGAAGCCAGAGTTGCAGCAATAACATCAAAACAGTTAATTGTATGGTCACAACTAAACTTTATCATTCAGAATTTAGTCTAGAAAGAGTGACGTAGGGAAATACACAATGTTTACCTCCATCTAGTATGATATGTTACTTTTCGCCTCATAGAATATGGTGACTACAATATTTAAACAGATGCACAAGCACTCTAGTACATCTCTACTTCGATAATATCTTTAGTCTCTACTCAACAATTACCATAGGCATTTAATCCCATTTTACTTGTGCAAGAATTGAAAAGTCAGTGAACTCCTATATCATATTCCAAAGGCATTAATATTTAATCCTTTTCATTTACAAATTCAAAAAAGAAGAAAATGAAAGTACAAATCATTGAATAAAAATCAATATGAATATTGTTTAAAAAAATCATGCCAACTGACAGAAAAATATCTGATAACATAGATAACTCTTTGGTCATGCTGTAAGAGCTGCCGAAGATAGATGAAGCAACATGGTACATGAAGTAGTGGAAAAGAAAAAGAAAAAATTAGATACAACTATTATTATTTTATTAAAAAGTCTGAGAAGTCCATGATGTTTCAAAAGCGATAAACGCCCAAAAAAGAAAACCATAAGTATCTGTTGGAAAATATGAGAAGTTTATGACTAAGAAACAAAATGTAATGAAAATATAAAAGGAAAAAAAGCCTAAGGTGGTATTAACATCTTTATTGTTTATATCAGTTTATATTTTTAATTTCCAACACCTGGGAATCCGGAAAATCATCTTTCTAACCCATAGCAAAAAAGACCACCATTTTTACTGTTCAAGAGCTCCAATTTCTGGTCCAAAGAGTCAAATCAAATTGAAAAAAATACAGCTATTCTATCTAGAAACGTTAGTCTATTCCTTTAACTGAATTTGAAGGGATATTTTAGAAATTCAGAAAAAGGTCTTAATGCAAATGAAAGTACTAGCATAATATATATTTTTTTTAAATCATTGTCTACTTCCAAAGACACTCCTACATTTTACCCATAACAAACCCTTCTCCTTTAATATCTTTTCTGTATTTTCTCAACTCAAAGTTCCAATCTTTCTTTCCATCTATAGATAGAAAATGTCGAGCGAAGACCATATATGAAAATTGGAAAGACAGAACGAAAGCAGATTAAGGACAAAAAAAGAAGAATAATAACCAACAACAAACATAAAGTTAAAAAATTAGAAGAGAACCGGAAAAATATTAGGAAAAAATTGAGAGAGAAATGACCTAAAATTGCAAGTTTGCAACACTCAGCTGCTGAGAAGATGAAGAGAGCTCAAAGAGCTGTCCTCGAAAGCCAGAAGAAAACCGATGAAAGAATCGATGTTTCTTGAATTCATGCTGTGTCTGTTGCTTGGATAAAAAAACTGATACTTCTAGATTTATGGAAAAAATAAAAATGACCATTGAGTGAGAACATGTGCCTTAATAGATTTTATGACAGAAACAAATGACAAAATTACCCTTGGTTGACCACACTTGCCTTTTCTATATAAATAAAATTCACCAGCTATTTTTATTTTAAGCATTGTGTGAGCGATTATTTAGGTTAATTCTTCAATATTGGCCTTCAATATTTAGTAATTTGTGTATAACAGACTTTATTTTTAATCACTGCATACACAATTCATGCATTATAATTTTCACATAACTAACATGTGATGTATGGCAAAAATATCTATACAAGTTATTTTAAGCTTAAACTTGAATTATACTGATAAAAAGATTCTATTAACCCAAAAGATAGAAGGGGATGTTACGCATTACCAAAATTTTAATTTGTTGTTTAAAAGACACCAGAGATGCGTTCTAGAAATAAAAACAAAACAGTAAAAATCTACAATCATTTATATAGGATTTGTGCCATTGTAGCTAGAGACAAAGAGATGGACCGTACAAATAAATATAAATAAATAATTCATATCCACCATATTTATTTATCATGCTTACAATATAAATTGACTACATAATTGCATGACTATATTCCATGGTCACATTCGTAGGTACAAGTCTTTCCCTTATCTTCTGAACTTCCTCAACACTAGTTTGGAATGCCTTAGCCATAACATCATCTGGAATACTAGGTTTAGTTGCAAACATGGAAATTACAGGCTGAACGCCAGGTTTCTGGCTATCGAATGCCACAAGTATACTTGCGTTACTTTTGCCGACATTAAACTGGAAATGGATGAGACCTCTTGGGAAAACAAAGACTTCTCCCTTTGTAATCAACTTGTTAACAAAAACATTGTCCGTAGTGATGAATCCAGCCCTTAAGTCACCGTCAAGCACGAAAATTATTTCTGTGGCTCGTGGGTGAGTATGTGGAGGGTTTAAACCATCACGTTCAAAGTCTACTCGAGACCATGACATTCCCAGTGTGTTAAGGCCAGGCATGTTGTCAACGTTGGCTACACCGACTTTAGTGCCAAATATATTTGGTTCTCCTGGTTGTGCAATTGCCATTGACGCAAAATCTTCTGGTGTGTATGTGTAATTACTTTTGCATGCATATCCATTCACCGTTACAGCTGTTTATAATTAATTAACATTATGGTAAAAATAAAATATTTAAGTTATATAGTACCATATGATGTAAGTAATATTATTACGCTATCAAATTGCCTAAAAGATAAGGGCAAATATAAAATTGACCAGTAGGCCGAAACTAACTGCATTTGTTAGCCAAAAAGAATAAAAAATTTGTATATTATATTTATATAAAACACATATATCGAAACAAAAAAAGAAATTCATTGGTTATTATTTTCGGGAGCGGCAAACAATATACATTATAACCGTCTGTGTCATTAGTAACCTGTAAACCTGGAAAATAAAGTTGGTTAATTATACCAAGCTACTGCAACAAGTTAATTTAAATTAATTGTGTAATACGATTTTACATTATCGATATATAGTAAATATATATAAATGATCATACATACATATGTGTCGTTTGCATGTTAAATTGCTCCAAAGATTCTTTAAACTAGCTAGACGTTTTGCTTATACTAATTTTTATGTTTACATAAGAAAATAATTTTGATAGATGAGGAAGTTGTATAATTGGTAGAAGCAACAGACATTGAGAAAAGAGACATACATTAATTCTCTATCAATGAAAAACATAACTGTTTGTTAGTATAATTAAAACCATGAAGAAAATGCATGGGATGATAAGAAATTGGTTATTGAAAAAAATACTAACATGAGTTGTAATCAGCGACACAAACATCCTGGAGTGGATCTGGATCAGACGCAGAAGCTCTGTTAAAAGTAATAGTTAAAATGGTGATGGCTACCTTGAAAAGGATCATGTAAGCCATGGATAGGATTGGAGGAAGTTAGAGAAGGAGAGAAAATGGTAGCTTTATTTATAATTATGGGGCGTCATATATAGGAGTTTAATTTCTCTTGATCATTATTGGTCTAGCCATGACTCTACAAGTAATTCTGAACGCAATCTTTCACTTGAATGATTCCAACACGGAAGGAATGATAGTAACAAAATTTTGCAAATCATGTCTCAAATCTCTTATGTGTGTGAGCCTAGCTAGTCCCCTTTAAAGTAATATAATTGCACCATGCCAATTATATTACTTCCATGTCTAAATCAAATTAATGTAATCATCTAGAAGACCACCTTCTCCCATAATTTGTTACCTAGTAAAATGAAAAATTAAAATGATGAAAAACGTATAGAGTTTCCACTCACAAGACAAATTCCTTCACTAGCAGTACAAATGTGTACAAAGAAAACCGATAAACCGCATCAAATCGGTAATCCGAGTCAAACCAGAAAAAAAAATTTGATTGTGCTTTGGTTTGATTTCGTTTGGTATTGGAAAAAAAAAAACTCTGATCATAATCAGTTTGGTTTTGTTTGGTTTTAACTGAAAAAAGTCAAACCGAAACCAAACCAACCCGATAGTACATCTATATAATTTTTAAAAATATTTTATATATATAAATATTTATTGAAATGTAATTTATAAATATTTTTTAATTTTTTTTACAGTTTTATTTTTTAATGTATTATTTCAAATTTGGACTTAGCATTTTTGAATAGTATAATTCTTTATAGCCCATAAATGTAGTAACTCAAACAAAGTTCAAATCAATACTAATGCTAACAAAAGAATTCAATTCAAAACTAGGAATGACGATATTGTTGGATATCTATTTTTTAACTTTACATTGGTTTATAATGAAAATACAAAACTTAGCTTATCTTTTTCTTTAGTGCTTAGTTGTGTAACTAATAGTACTTATTAACTATACTTATTTTGGAGTGACCTATATAGTATTTTTAGATTATGTTACTTTTCATTATGACTTATTATTTAGCAATATTTGCTTTATGTGCAATTTTATTATCTTTTTTATTGAATATTTTAGTATAATGCTCTGACTTATCCTATATTATTATTTTATTTTCTATCTTACTAGGACTAAAAAAATATTTGAAGCACAAGTTACACATTTTATGTTATGAAGACTTTATCAGAAAAAATCCGAAAATCCAAGAAAAACCGAGATTGAAAACTCCGATTTGTTGGTTCGATTGGTTTATAGATTTAAACCCGACACCATTAATTTGGTTTGGTAATTAAAACATTTGAACTAACCCGACCTATGTACAGTACCCCTAGCTAACGGCGTTTCATTTTGGGGCAAATAAAGTTATGTACTCATTTCTTTCTCCAGAAAGGAAATAAAAAGCATATGAAATGTTGAGATTGCTGTAAAACTAGTAGTGTTCCATTGAATACAAACTAATGCTAAATCACTATACTCATTCCTTTATCCAGGTAATATCACGTCTGGTATACTAATTGGTGTAAAAGCTGCGTTTGAATTAAATAAAGCCTTTTGATATTAACATCAATTTCCTATTAAGTAGTAAGCTCAAAATTGATGCTTTTTCCAAATGTTTGGAGAAAGCGGAAATATGTAAACTCAAGTGGCAAATGCATCTTATATAATATATGTATTATCGATATATAATATGTGTATATATAACTGTATGTAATCAGTCCGATTAATAAAAAGAAATAGTGAATCCGACTGGCTAGTTATGTAAAGATCCCCAAATATGGAATTTTACAGTGTATGTCCCTCTCTTTATACGTCTTCTCCTTTTTGTTCAACGCGATCTTTTTTTTCCACAGCCTTGCAGTTAATCCAATTCTTGACTCGTATTTATATTGAATTTGTATTTCCATAAGATTTAGGATCCCTTTAGGAGGTTTCGTAGCAGTGAGGGTATAAGTAGGCATGGATTGTAATACATGCTTGATGAGAATTATCCTGCCATCACTGGATAATAATTTACCATGCTAACCATTAAGCCTTTTGACTACCTTGGCCAGATTATTATCAAAATATTCAATATTTTTCTACCAATAGAAATCTGACATCCAAGGTAATTGAAAGGAAAATCCTTGTTCTTAAAACCAGTGACACCAATGATCCTATTGATTCTGCAAGCACCTGCTTTAGGAGAGGGTTAGAATTTTGTTTGTCTACATTAACTCTCTAGCCAGATCTCTTCTTATACTTATGAATATGCTTCATAATCAGCCCCAAAGACTTACTATTCCCACTACTAAAGATTACAATATCATTAGCATAAGTAAGATGATTAATATAAGGACCCTTTATACTCATAGAAAATGAGGTAAAATGGTCATTGTGTTGCAGGTTATTTAACATCTTGCTCAACACTTCAGCATCTAATATGAATAAGGATGGTGAAAGAGGATCACTCTGTTTAAGACTCTAAGCTGAAGTGAAAAATCCTATTCTCTTGCCATTGATAATCACCGAGTACCAAACATTTGATATAAGCTTCCAGATGAGATCAATCTGACCCTTTGAGAAACCAAATCTTCTAAGTACCGAGATAAGGAAAGACCTATTCATCCTATCATATGCCTTGGCCATGTCTAGCTTGATCACGTTTATCATATTGTGAGTACATATTGCGTTCGTCTCATTGGCGGCCTGAAGGTAAGCCTGTAGTAGGCAGTGCAAATCTTGCCCTTATCGCCCAAACTTCCTCAACACTAGTTTGAAAAGCCCTAGCCACAACTTCTTTTGGAATTTGAGATCTACTCGCAAACATGAAAGTTGCAATAAGCAGAACAACAAGATTTTGGATGTTAAAGGCCACAATAATAGTTGCGTTACCTCTGCCAACATTAAATTGAAAATGGATGAGACCTCTTGGGAAAACAAAGACTTCTCCCTTCTTGATCAACTTGTTAACAAAAACATTGTTCATAGTAATGAATCCAGCAACTAATGTACCGTATTTTACGAATATAATTTCAGTGGCTCGAGGGTGAGTGTGTTTGGGATTTAAACCATCACGTTCAAAGTCTACTTGAGCCATTGATACACCCTGTGTATTAAGGCCAGGAATGTTAAAAACGTTGGCTACACCGACTCGACTGCCAAAAATATTGCGTTCTCCTAATTGTGCGTTTCTCATTGATGTGAAATCTTTTGGTATGAATTTAAAGTTTCTTTTGCATAGAAATCCGTTCACCATTATAGCTGTTTCATGTATTTATTTAAAAAAGTTATATGATTTATTAAATATGAATAATCAACATTACGATATAAATAAAAGATTCAATATAGAAGACTTTAAGTCGGTCCACAAAAAGTGAGATTATTAAACTAGAAAATAAAGTAGGTTGTACCTAGCTATTACATTAGGTTAATATAGAGTAGTTGTGTAAAAATATTTTACAGTATCCATATGGCAAAACAAGTGTTTAGAAATGATATAAGTGCTCGATAATAACATATACATATAGATATGTGAATGTTTGGGGAGGGGGTGGGGGTGAATGTTAAATTGCTCCAAAGTTAGTCTTAACTAGACTTGAACTTTTTATGGACTTGCACATATATTGTATTAAGAATAATCGTATGTTGGTTGCTATCATTAAAAGGTTAACCCAAATTAAAAGTTATTTTTTAAAAGTTTAAAGTTAAATGAGTCCATTAGATACCTTGTAAAGTACATGGTCTTATGCGTAGATACCCGAATGTAGTTTCTAATTTGATGATGGGTTATATTAGCAATACATAAATTTGTGCACCTATTAATAGGGATATGGTTAAGGGTGGGCATAAAATCCGAAAAACCGAATCCGAACTGTCACGACCCAATTTTTCCCTCCGTAGGATGTCGTGACGGCACCTAGTCTCTAAGACTAGGTAAGCCTAACACTTACTCAATTAATAGAAGAATTTGACCAACAATTAATAATTATGAAATAGAACTTTATTACACAACTTACAATTCCCAAAACCGGTAATACAAGTCATAAGCTCTACTGAGTTTGCTACAAAAACCTCTAAATACCTCTATTTCGAAATAGAGATAAACAATGCAAGTACAATAACAGAAAGTGACTCCGAGGCCTGTGAACGCAGCAACAGATTTACCTTGAGTCTCCACAGCGAGATCCATACAGCTTGCTAGCGATCGTCTGACTCCGAATTACCTGGATCTGCAATAAATGTGTAGAAGTATAGTATGCGTATACCACAACGGTACCCAGTAAGTATCAAGACTAACCTTAGTGGAATAGTGACGAGCGACAGTCAAGACACCTACTGGACTAGATAACTTGAACAAGTATAGATATAGAACTAACAGAGTATGATATCTCTACGGAACTACGCATAATGACAACAATAATACAGTGCTTGCAGTAGGAAATAGAAACTACAATTTGCAGCGGGATACCACAAGTAATAATACAGTAGAGTAAGCTGGACACAGTTTAAATCCGATGAAAAACAAATAAAGGAAAGACGAGTAGCAACTTGATAAGAATAATCGCTTTCGCACCGGATTTATTCAATAATCCCCACGAGGTACCGAACCTTAAAACTCACACAATTCACGGGTCTCAATTCATGAACCCTAATAATTTGGCATCTTGTGCCCTCATTACAACTAATAACTGCACGGATGACTCACGTTCCAATAGAACAAATCTCACATATAAGACAGGTAGACGGAGTATGTATAAATGATCGGTAGCATCAATGTTCATCTTCTTAAACCGATAGGGTAATAAAGTACGTGTATGCTCGTGCAAGTGTTTTATCATAGTTCGGGCCAATGAATAAGGGTAGAGAAAAATGAACGGCACATAAGGAACGATCCCCACAATTTGCACCAAGTAAAACTCACACAGGTTAGGCACGCCACTACACAAATATCAACAACAACAATGCCCCCAGGCCATCACAAGTCATCACAAATAAATCCCCGACATAGACCACCTTGTCTCGTCACGTGCGTAATAATAAAGTAAAAGCCCGCCTTGTCTCGCCGTACGCACATAATAATATTTCCACCTTGTCTCGTAACATGTGCAAACCCACATATATAGCCCACCTTGTCATGCCGCATGTGCATATATTAATAGTAACAATAGCACGGCAGAATTTTCGTACAAACACCCGAACAAACCTCCCAACAATATCACGTGCCAAAAACACAACATCACGATAGAATGACTTTCACAACATATACTCATATACCACAACATTTCATCTAAACAGTATCAATACCATAACCGCGCATAGCCCTTGGCTCAACAAACTGAGTACAACAACGACAACAATAATAATAGCACGAGAATACGAAAAGTAAATCAACTCAAGAGCTTTGGATCACAAAAAAGTGGTAGAACGAGCTCACAAAGAAAAAACACAATAGGGAATACTAGCCTCAATAAGAATGGCTTAACAAGGGAGAAATAATATGTAACAAGTTATTCTAAATACGAATGAGGCAACTACGAAAAAGGATAACTAAACTTCATTGAGGTTTGACCAATTACGAAGAGATGCAACAAGTTCAATTAAGGACAAGCAACGGAAAGGATAGCATGGCAATTGAAGAGGCAACAACTTCAGTTAAGGCAAACAATAGTCAAATAGGCAATAAAGGTTGAACATGAAGCTATTAATTTTAATTAAGACATGTAGAGTGAAACTAGTAAATGGGGAACTTAACATAACAAAGCAACTTCATATCTAATGAACATAAGAACCTAAGAGCCCTAAAGGTCAACTTTCCACAAATTAGCCCGAGCACGTACTCGTCACCTCGCGTACACGGACTTCACATGACACAATTAGCACCAAAGACTCAATACTTAAGTAGTAGTTTACTCCATACAAAGTTAGGCAAAATACTTACCTCAAACCACATTCAATCAATCAATTAGAAGGCCTTATCCCTCGATTTCCAACTCTGAACGGCTCGAATCTAGCCAAAATAATTTCATACTATAAATATAATTGTAGAAAACTAATTTAAATAATGAAATAATGATATTAGCTAAAAATTAAAAAATCGCTCCAAAAAGTCGACCCAGGCCCGCGTCTCGGAACCAGACCAAAAATTACAAAAACCAGACACACATTCGATTATTGAGTCTAACCATGCAAGCATTATCAAATTCTGATAATAAATTGACCTCTAAATCTTGAATTTCCGTTTCTGAAGAGTCTAACAAAAATCCCAATTTCTTCCATTAATACTCAAATTAAACGATGAATATAACCATGAATTTATGAAATATAATAACTTTTAGATATAGGACATTTACCCCAATCAAGCTTGTGAAAACCCCCTCCAGAAACGCCCAAAACCGAGCTCCAAAAATTCAAAACGAAAATGGAAAAATGACCAAGTTCAATCCTTAAGTTTCTGCCCAGTTTTGCACCTGCAGACATTGCAAGTGCACCTGCGAGCTTGCTTTTCGAGAAAAATCACGCTTCTACGAAGCACACTGGCCACTGCCCTCTCGCACATGCAGAATTCCTCACCGCTTATGCGCAAATGCAGGTGTGAGACTTCCCTCCTTCTGCGTAACATGTCACTTCTGCGACAAGCCTTACGCTTCTGCTAACACGCAGGTGTGGGACATTCTTCGCACCTGCGACCTCTGTCCAGTCCAGCCATTCTCGCTTCTGCGATCAGACCTCCGTAGAAGTGATTGTACCAGCAATTAAAATTCCAGCATTTTCTTAAGTCCAAAAATCGATCCGTTAACCATCCGAAATTCACCCGAGGCCCTCGAGACCTTAACCAAATATACCAACACGTCCCAAAATACAATACGAACTTAGTCGAGGCCTCAATTTGCATTAAAAAATGTCAAAACTATGAATCGCTCCTCGAATCGAATTGTGAGTTTTTAATTCTTCCAACTTCTATAATTTGCGCCGAAATGTATCAAAACAATCCAGAATGACTTTAAATTTTGCACACAAGTCATAAATGACGTAATGGACCTGTTCCAATTTCCGAAAATGAAATCCGACCCCGTTATCAACAATTCAACCTTCGGCCAAACTTATAAATATTTTAAAACTTCAATTTTTTCAAATTTTGCCAAAATGCGCCGAATTGTCCTACGGACTTCCAAATCAAAATCCGAACTTATGCCTAGGTCTGAAATTATCATACGAAGCTATTGGAATCATCAAAAATTTATTCCGGAGTCGTTTGCTCAAAAGTCAAACTTCTGTCAAATCTTTTAATTTAAGCTTCAAAACAAAAATCCTTCTTCCACATCAATCCCGAATCATCCGAAGTCCAAACTCGGATATGCACGCACGTCATAGCGCCTAATACGAAGCTGCTCGAGACCTTAATCCACTGAACGGAGTGCTAATATTCAAAATGACCGGCTGGGTCGTTACATTCTGCCCCTCTTAAACAAACATTCGTCCTCAAACGTGCCAAGAATCGTCCAAAAGTCATCAAATCACTGAATGTATTTATCCTACATACACCCGCGGGTTATCCCACATGACCCGAATCCACATAGGCTCGGCGACACCATCTCAACTGACATTTGTCCCTTCCTCCAACACCAATAAGCCTTAAAACAAAGTTTCTCATCATCCCATCATTCCCAAAAGACCCGATTCCTCCATTAACACACAGTACCAACCTCAACCAGTTGCGACAACTTATGCCTATGCACACAGGCCACAACCACATGTCGTAACATATCACACATATGCTCTTAACAACAACCCTAGCCACAACAGCTACCTATAATTAAATCCAGCACCGGCAATTAGCCTTATATCTGTTTGAAACCTATTTGAAACCTTCACAACACTGACAACGATGCAATAAATATGAAGACCTTAGAACTATTCACCCGAATCAACAAATTACATCTAACGCCACCTGGGCACACACTTCGCAAGCTAAACCCTAATAAACATAACGCGAATGTGACTGAATATGCAAAGAGAACACACGAGAGAACTATCAAACAAGCCCGACAGGCGCAACTCCATATCAATACTATTCTACGAATCAATTTAACAAGGAAGAATCAAAATATATGAACAGATCACAAGGATCTCATCCTAATATAACTCCACCACGGCACACAAGCCGGTTCAAACGTATCAAATCACATGAAGACGCGAGGTTCTCATCATCAGCTCTGAGTTGCAGGTAGCGTACACATCATACCAACCGAAATCTTCTACTAATTCCATTTCGCCGACAAAATTCACAACACATGCTGAACTCTCACATTGGTAGAGCATCCAAATCACAACTCGTAACTCGTCACCCGGAAATCATATCAAAACTACCGAAATGAGGAGCAGAAAGTCACTCAAAATCTCATAACTCTCAATAATGAAATAAAAACAATAGTAGACACGGGCTACCACTATAGAATCTACCAGCAGGGATAAACACATAAGCATAGTACTAGATCAGAAAACTCACTCATATGTGAAGCAAAATAAGAGAACTCATCCCAATAAGCAGAACTGAAATAAAATATGGATGATGCTCCTCTATAACAAATCGAAATCATACCTGTACGACATTGTCTGGTTCAGGGACCTCAGGCCTATTGTAGGAAAGATATCAACGGGCCGGGCCTTCCCCTTTTAGGCACCCTCTACTCGCCTGACTTGTACCCCAAGCCGTCAGTGAGGGATATCGATAGTTGGAACCGAACTCATAGCCTGAATACCTTGCCGTAACACATCTATCCGAAGTTGGGGATAATCTCTCACCATGTGGCTGGTATCTCCACATTCAAAGTAACCCCTCTGCTGACGCAGCTTTGGACACTGTGTAGTATGGGACTCTGAGACCCATGGGTACCTGAAACACCGTGCGAAGACTGAAGTGCAAACTGAACTGGCTGACCCACAAAACCTATACCATGTCGTACCCTGCCTCCAAAATAGGGACCAGTAGATCTCTCTAGTCTACGAGACCTCTTAGCCTCCCTGTCCTCACTCTCCTATCCCCGCCTGTCCTCTCTTTCTTGGCCCCGTCTGTCCTCTCTCTTCTGGTCCCACATGCCCTCTAATCGGCAGGAGATATCCACCACCTGCTGAAATGGAACATCTAACTCCTACTCCCGAGCCATGCTAAACCGGATATCATGTCTAAGTCCCTCAATGAATCTACGGACTTGCTCTCTA
This sequence comes from Nicotiana otophora, assembly GCA_000715115.1. Classification (NCBI taxonomy): domain Eukaryota; kingdom Viridiplantae; phylum Streptophyta; class Magnoliopsida; order Solanales; family Solanaceae; genus Nicotiana; species Nicotiana otophora. Next base: position 17,778 of record AWOL01S0028394.1, on the reverse strand, counting down.
ACTGTAGCAACCAAAGCAGGTGCATGTCTGGACAAATTACTGAATCTAATGACATAATCTAACACGGACATAGTTCCCTGATGCAGCAGTTCTAACTCCTCGCTCTATACATCCCAAAGGGTCTGAGGAACAAACTCTCCCAAGAACATCTCTGGAAATGAAACCTATGAAAGTGAAGCTGCATCGGCCTGGCTACCCAACTCATACGCTCGCCACCACTGATATGATGATCCCTTAATATGGAACATAGTAAAAGCCACCCCACTCGTCTGCACAATACCTATAGTGTGGAGAATGCAGTGTCACTCCTCTAAAAAACCCCGTGCACCCTCTGAAGCCAAACTACTGAAAGTAAGAGGGTTATACTTCTTGAACCTTGTAAGTCTAAACTGTTCTTCCTCAGATGCTGCGGCCCTAACCATGGGCTAAACTGGGACCACAGGCTGAGTCGCCATGACACCTGGAACCTGACCAATGTGGACTCTCTGCTCTGGATTACGGGCAGCACGAGTCTAAGTCCCTCCCTCGATCTGTGAAGTAGCTGGTGCAATCGGAATCAACCCCGCCTGAGCTAATGTACCAAACATGCTCAGGAACTATGCTAAGGTCTCCTGAAGTCTGAGGGCAACAACAGGTGCTTCTGGTACCCGTCCCCCAACATAAGCTACTGATGGTTCCTCAACTGATGCTCTGACAAGTGCTCTACCTGTAGCACGTGCTCCTCCTCAGCCCCTGCCTTTGCCCATAGCAAACCTTCTCTAGGGGCAGCGTCATCAGTAACTGCAGCTCGTGTCCTCACCATCTGTGAGAGAATAGAATGATTAAAAAAAAAACTCAAACTCCTGGATCAATAAACTCGCACGATAGGAAATGAAGAAGTGAAACTGTCCTAATAGTTCCGTAGCCTCTCGAAGATAAGTACAAATGTCTCCATACCTATATAGCCCTCCTTGTCACACTGTATGTGCATATATCAACAATAATAATAGCATGGAAGAAACCTCGTGCAAACACCCGAACAAACCTCCCAACAATATCACGAGCCAAAAACACAACATCACGATAGAATGACTTTCACAACATGTAACCATATACCACAACATTTCATCTAAACAGTGTCAATACCACAACCGCGCATAACCCTTGGCTCAACAAACTAAGTACAACAGTGACAACAACAACAATAGCACGAGAATACGACAAGCAAATCAACTAAAGAGCTTTGGATCACAAAGAAGCGGTAGAACGAGCTCACAAAGAATAAACACAATAGGGAATACTAGCCTTAATACGAATGGCTCAACAAGGGAGAAATAATATGTAACAAGTTATTCTAAATACGGATGAGGCAACTGCGACAAAGGATAACTACACTTCATTTAGGGTTGAGCAATTACGAAGAGGTGCAACAAATTCAATTAAGGATAAGCAACAGAAATGATATCATGGCAATCGAAGAGGCAACGACTTCAGTTAAGGCACACAATAGTCAAATAGGCAATAAAGGTCGAACATGAAGCAATTAATTGCAACTAAGACATGTAGAGTGAAACTAGTAAATCCCTAACATAAAAAAACAACTTCATATCTAATGAACATAAGAACCTAAGAGCCCTAAAGGTCAACTTTCCACAAATTAGCCCGAGCACGAACTCATCACCTCGCGTACACGGACTTCACGTGGCACAATTAGCACCAAAGACTCAATACCTAAGGAGTAGTTTCCCCCCCATAAAGTTAAGCAAGATACTTACATTAAACCACGCTCAACAATCAATTAGAAGGCCTTATCCCTCGATTTCCAACTCCAAACAGCTCGAATCTAGCCAAAACAATTTAATACTATAAATATAACAATAGGAAACTAATTTAAATAATGAAATAATGATCTTAGCTAAGAATTGAAAAATCGCTCCAAAAGGTCACCCGGACCCGCGTCCCGGCACCCGACCAAAATTACAAAAACCAAACACCGATTCGATAACGAGTCCAACCATGCAAAAATTACCAAATTCCGATACCAAATTGACCTCTAAATCTTGAATTTTCATTTTTGAAGCGTTTTACAAAAATCCTAATTTCTTCCATTAAAATTTGAATTAAACGATGGATATAACCATGGATTTATGAAATATAATCACTTTCGGATATAGGACACTTACCCCAATCTAACTTGAGAAAACCCCTCCAGAATCGCTTTTGTAACGAGCCTTACGCTTCTGTGATCACGCAGGTGCGGGACATTCTTCACACCTACGACCTCTGCCCACTCCAGCCATTCTCGCATCTGCGATCAAACCTTCGCAGTAGCGATTGCATTATCTATCAAAATTCCAGCATTTCCTTAAGTCAAAAAATCAATCCGTTGACCATCCAAAATCTACCCGAGGCCCTCGGGACCTTAACCAAATATACAAACACGTCGCAAAATAAAATACAAACTTAGCCGAGGCCTCAAACCACATTAAATAATGCCGAAACTATGAATCGCTCCTCGAATCGAATTGTGAGTTTTCAATTCTTTCAACTTCTATAATTTGCGCCGAAACATATGAAATCAATCCAGAATGACTTCAAATTTGCACACAAGTCTTAAATGATGTAATGGTCCTGTTCCAATTTCCGGAATCAAAATCCGACCCCGTTATCAATAATTCAACCTTCGGCCAAACTTATAAATATTTTAAAACTTCAATTGTTTTCCAATTTCCCCAAAATGCGTCGAATTGTCCTACGGACTTTCAAATCCAAATTCGTACATACGCCCAGGTCCGAAATCATCATACGAAACTATTGGAATCAATAGAACTTCATTCCGGAGTCGTTTGCTCAAATGTCAAACTCCGGTCAATTCTTTTCATTTAAGCTTCAAAAAAAAAATCCTTCTTCCACATCAATCCCGAATTATCCAAAGTCCTAACTCGACTACACACGCACGTCATAACACATAATATGGAGATGCTAGAGACCTTAACCGCTAATACTCAAAATGACCGGTCGAGTCTATACATTCCCCCCCTCTTAAACAAACGTTCGTCCTCGAACATACCAAGAATCGTCCAGAAGGCATCAAATCACTGAATGTACTTATCCTATATGCACCCGCGGGTGATCCCACGTGACCCCAATCTACATAGGCTCGGTGACACCATCTCAACTGACATTTGTCCCTTCCGCCAACACCAATAAGCCTTAAAATCAAGTTTCTCATCATCCTATCATTCCCAAAAGACCCGATTCCTCCATTAACACACGGTACCAACCTCAACCAGTTGCGATAACTTATGCCTACACACACAAGGCACAACCACATGACGTAACACATCATATATATGCCCTTAACAATAACCCTAGCCACAACAGCTGCTCATAGTCAAATCCAGGACCGACAATTAGCCTCACATCCATTTGAAACATGTTTCAAACCTTCAAAACACTGACAACGGTGCAATAAACATGAAGATCTCACAACTATTCACCCAAATCAACAAATTACATCTAACGCCACCTGAGCACACACTTCGAAAGCTAAAACCTAATACGCGCAATGCGAATGTGACTGGATATGCAAAGAGAACACACGAGAGAACTATCAAACAAGCCCGACAGGCACAACTCCAAATCAGTACCATTATACTAATCAATTTAACAAGGAAGAATCAAAATATATGAACAAATCACAAGGACCTCATACTGATATAACTCCACCGCGGCACACAACCCGGTTCAAACATATCAAATCACATGAAGATGCGAGGTTATAATCATCAGCTCTGAATTGCAGGTAGCGTACACATCATACAAACCGAAACCTTTCACGAATTCAATTCCGCCGATAAAATTCACAATACATACTGAACCCTCACACTGGTAGAGCATCCAAACCACAAATCGTAACCCGTCACCTGAAAATCACATCAAAACTACCGAAATGAGGAATAGAAAGTCACTCAAAATCTCATAACTCTCGATAATAAAAACAAAAGGTAGACACGGGCTACCACTATAGAATCTACCAGCAGGGATAAACACATAAGCATAGTACTAGATCACGAAACTCACTCACAAGTGAAGTAAAATATGAGGACTGATCCCAATAAGTAGAACCAAAATAAAATACGAATGATGCTCCTCTATAACAAATCGAATTCATACCTGTACGACATCATCTGTTGTAGCGGCCTCAGGTGTACTGTAGGAAACACATTAATAGGTTGGGCCTCCCCATCTTGGGCACCCTCTACTCGCCTGACCTGTACCCCAAGCCGATGGTGCAAGGATATCGGCAGTCGGAAAACGAACTCATAGCCTGAATACCCTACCGTGACACATTTGTCTGGAGTCTGGGACAATCTCTCACCATGTGGCTGGTATCTCCGCACTAAAAGAAACCCCTCTGCTGACGCAACTGCGGAAACTATGTGATACGGGTACTCTAAGACCCATGGGTACCTGAAGTGAAAACTGAATTGGCTGACCTATAAAACCTCTACCATGTCATACCCAAAATAAGGACCAGTAGATCTCTCCAGTCTGCGAGACCTCTTAGCCTCCCTGTCCTCTCTCTCCTGACTCCGCCTGTCCTTTCTCTCCTGGCCTCGCCTGTCCCCTCTCTCCTGGTTCCACATGCCCTCTAATCGGCGGGCGATCTCCACCACCTGCTGAAATGGAACTTCTGACTCCAACTTCCGAGCCATGCTGAACCGGATATCATGTCCGAGCCCCTTAATGAATCTACAGACTAGCTCTCTAATTGTAGCGACCAAAGCAGGTGCATGTCTGGATAAATCACTGAATCTAACGGCATACTCTGACACGGACATAGTGCCCTGACGCAGTTTGTCAAACTCAGCATGCCATGCATCCCGAAAGGTTTGGGGAACAAACTCTCTCAGGAACATCTTTGAAAAATAAACCCATGAAAATGAAGCTGTATCGACCGGGCTACCCAAATCATATGCTTGCCACCACTGATATGCCGATCCCTTAAGTAGGAACGTAGTAAAAGCAACCCCACTCGTCTCCACAATACCCATAGTGTGGAGAATGCGATGGCAATTCTCTAAAAAATCCTGTGCACCCTATGAAGCCAAACCACTAAAAGTAAGAGGGTCATACTTCTTGAACCTTGAAAGTCTAAGATGTTCTCTCACAGATGTTGCGGCCCTAACCATGGGCTGAACGGGGACCACAGGCTGAGTTGCCATGACACCTGGAACCTGACCAATGTGGACTCACTTCTCGGGAGTATGGGCAGTGGGAGTCTGAGTCCCTCCCCCGATCTGTGAAGTAGCTGGTGCAATCAGAATGAACCCCACCTAAGTCAATGTACCAAAAATTCTCAAGAACTGTGCTAAGGTCTCCTGAAGTCCTGGGGCAACAATAGGCGCCTCCGGTGCCCGTACCCTAACATGAGCTACTGGCAGCTCCTTAACTGCTACTCTGATCGGTGATCTAGCTGTAGCACGTGCTCCTCCTCGGCCCTTGCCTCTTCCCCTAGCGACACCTGCTCCGGGGGCAGCGTCATCAGTAACTACAACTCGTGTCCTCACCATATGTGAGAGAATAGAATGATAAAAAAAACTCAAAATCCGAAATCAATAAACTCGCAAGATAAGAAATGAAAATAAAACTGTCCTAATAGTTCCGTAGCCTCTCGAAGATAAGTACAGACGTCTCCGTACCGATCTGCAAGACTCTATTAAACTCGGTTATAACTCGTAGCACCTATGAATCTAGAGCTCTGATACCAACTTGTCACGACCCAATTGTTCCCTCCGTAGGATGTCGTGACGGCACCTAGTCTCTAAGACTAGGTAAGCCTAATGCTTACTGTATTAATAGAAGAATTTGACCAACAATTAATAATTATGTAATAGAACCTTATTACACAACTTACAATTCCCAAAACCGGTAGTACAAGTCATCAGCTCTACTGAGTTTGCTACAAAAACCTCTAAATACCACTGTTTCAAAATATAGATAAACAGTTCAAGTACAATAATAGAAGGTGACTCCGAGGCATGTGAATGCAGCAACCGGTTTACCTTGAGTCTCCACAACAAGATCCGTACAACTAGCTAGCAATCGACTGACTCCGAATTACCTGGATCTGCACAAAAATGAGTAGAAGTGTAGTATGAGTACACCACATCGGTACCCAGTAAGCATCAAGACTAACCTCAGTGGAGTAGTGACGAGGGTCCCAATTCATGAACCCTAATCACTTGGCATCTTGTGCCCTCATTACAACTGATAACTGCATTGACGACTCACGTGCCAATAGAAGAAATCTCACATATAAGACAGGTAGACGGAGTACGTACAAATGATCGGTAGCATCAATGTTCATCTTCTTAAACCGATTGGGTGATAAAGTATGCTTGTGCAAGTGTTCTATCACAGTTCAGGCCAATGAATAAGGGTAGAGAAAAATGAACGGCACATAAGGAATGATCCCCACAATTTTCACCAAGTAAACCTCACACAGGTTAGGCATGCCACTACACAGATATCAACAACAACAATGCCCCCAGGCCATCACAAGTCATCACAAATCAATCCCCGACATAGCCCACCTTGTTTCGCCACGTGCGCAATAATAAAGTAAAAGCCCGCCTTGTCTCGTCGCACGCGCATAATAATATTCTCACCTTGTCTCGCCGCATGCATAAACCCACATATATATCCCGCCTTGTCATGCCGCATGTGCATATATCAATAGTAATAATAACACAACAGAATCCTCGTGCAAACACCCGAACAAACCTCCCAACAATATCACGTGCCAAAAACACAACATCACGATAGAATGACTTTTACCACATGTACCCATATACCATAACATTTCATCTAAATAGAGCCAATACCACAACCGCGCATAGCCCTTGGCTCAACAAACTAAGTACAACAGCGACAACAATAACAATAGCACGAGAATACGACAAGCAAATCAACTAAAGAGCTTTGGATCACAAAGAAGCGGTAGAATGAGCTCAAAAGAATAAACACAATAGGGAATACTAGCCTCAATAATAATGGCTCAACAAGGGATAAATAATATGTAACAAGTTATTCTAAATACGGATGAGGCAACTACGACAAAGGATAACTAAACTTCATTGAGGGTTGAGCAATTACGAAGAGATGCACCTACTTTAATTAAGGATAAGCAACGGAAAGGATATCATGGCAATCGAAGAGGCAACGACTTCAGTTAAGGCACACAATAGTCAAATAGTCAATAAAGATCGAACATGAAGCAATTAATTCCAATTAACACATATAGAGTGAAACTAGTAAATGGGGAACCTAACATAAAAAAATAACTTCATATCTAATGAACCTAAGAACCTAAGAGCCCTAAAGGTCAACTTTCCACATATAATCCAGAGCACGTACTCATCACCTCGCGTACACGGATTTCATATGACACAATTAGCACCAAAGACTCAATACCTAAGGAGTAGTTTCCCCCACACAAAGTTAGGAAAGATACTTACCTCAAACCACGCTCAATCAATTAATTAGAAGGCCTTATCCCTCAATTTCCAACTCCGAATGGCTCGAATCTAGCCAAAATAATTTCATACTATAAATATAACAATAGGAAACTAATTTAAATAATGAAATAATGATCTTAGCTAAGAATTGAAAAATCGCTCCAAAAAGTCGATCCTAACCCGCGTCTCGGAACCCGACCAAAACTACAAAAACCAAACCCCGATTCGATAACGATTCTAACTATGCAAGAATTACCAAATTCTGTTAACAAATTGACCTCCAAATCTTGAATTTTCGTTTTTGAAGAGTTTTACAAAATCTCAAGTTCTTCCATTAAAACTCGAATTAAATGATGAATATAACCATAGATTTATGAAATATAATCACTTTCGAATAAAGGACACTTACCCCAATCAAGCTTGTGAAAAACCTCTCCAGAATTGCCCAAACCCGAGCTCAAAAATCCAAAACAAAAATGGAAAAATAACCAAGTTCAATCCTTATGTTTCTGTCTAGTTTCGCACCCGCGGACATTGCAAGCACGCCTGAGAGCTCGCTTCTTTGAGAAAAATCACGCTTCTATGAAGCACACTGGCCATTTCCCTCTCGCACATGCAGAATTCTTCATCGCTTCTGCGCAAATGCAGGTGCGAGACTTTCCTCGCTTCTGCGCAACATGTCATTTATGCGACAAGCCTCAAGCTTCTGCGATCACGCATGTGCGGAACATTCTTCGCAACTGCAACCTCTCTCCAGTTCAGCCATTCTCGCTTCTGCGATCAAACCTCTGCAGAAGTGATTGCACTAGCAATCAAAATTCCAGCATTTCCTTAAGTCCAAAAATCGATCCGTTAACCATCTGAAATCTACCCGAGGCCCTCGGGAACTTAACCATATATACCAACACGTCCCAAAATACAATACGAACTTAGTCGAGGCCTCAAACCGTATTAAACAATGTCGAAACTATGAATCGCTCCTCGAATCGAATTGTGAGTTTTGAATTCTTTCAACTTCTATAATTTGCACCGAAACATATCAAATCAATCCAGAATGACTACAAATTTGTACACAAGTCATAAATGATGTAATTGACCTGTTTCAGTTTCTGGAATCGAAATCCGACCCCGTTATCAACAATTCAACCTTCGGCCAAAGTTATAAATATTTAAAAACTTCAATATTTTTCCAATTTCACTAAAATGCGCCGAATTGTCCTACAGACTTCCAAATCCAAATCCGAACATATACCTAGGTCCGAAATCATCATATAAAACTATTGGAATCATCAAAACTTCACTCCAGAGTCGTTTATTCAAAAGTCAAACTCCAGTCAACTCTTTTCATTTAAGCTTCAAAACAAAAATCCTTCTTCCTCATCAATCCCGAATCATCCAAAATCCGAACTCGAATACGCACGCACGACATGATACCTAATACGGAGATGCTCGAGACCTTAAGACACTAAACAGAGTGCTAATACGCAAAACAACCGGTCGGATCGTTACACGAACTGAACCAAATTAATTCGGTATTTCGGTATACTTCGGTACAGAAATTGCGGTATTTCGGTACGGTATTCGGTATTGAGTTTTTGATATTTCAACATACTGAAATATCGAAATATTTAAGTCCAAGCCCACATCTATTTTTATTTTCCAACTCAATGAGCCTACGTCCAACACCCCAAGCCCCCTAAATCCTAATGGGCAAAAAACATAAATAGGCAAAATTTAAGGAAAATTTTCATAAACATAGTAGCATTAACTATTTTACATACATGAAAACTAAATAATTATATTCCTAGCAGATAACTTTAATTCATGTACCTATAATCATGCACCTAATGCGTTTATTTCCTTAATAAAAATGTTCCTAGTACTTTTTATGATGTTTTCCTATATTTTTTCTTGAAACCAATCCCTAACATATTTAAATGGTAATATCTTTTTCTATATTTTTGTTGGAAACTAATTCATTCCATAACACAATTTCTACTGTTCATACATGGATTTTGTTTACTAGAAAAAATGTAAATGTATTTGTTTATACAATATAAACTCTAGCGAAAGTATACATCTTTATATTTTGAGAAAATAAAATACATATATTTCATGAAAACTATAATGTATATTTGAGGTATTTATATATTATAAACCAAGTAATTTTATATTATTATTATAATAGGGAGTACTTTCTTATTAAAAAGATCAAAGGTATATTATTACATTAATATACATAGTATTTCTCGAAGTATCAATATACTAGTTATATATAATGTTATACCTTAATACCATTATAATACATAGTATTTCTCAAAAGAAAATATTATACCATATATATAATATTATAACTAAATAAAGTTATACCATATATATTAATACATCGGTATACAAAGAAAACTGATAAAAATTTATACCATGTATATAATACCTCTAAGGTATTTACCGAGTATCCAGAGATTTGAAATATAAATGGAGAATAAGAAGATGAATTATGAAAATTTTCCAAGATGTTAGAATAAGCGAAAAAGAGTGGAAAATCTCCCAGAAATTTAATTAATCTTTTGTTTATGGAAGAGTGAGAAGAAATCAAATTAATAGATAAGGATAGAAACCGATTCCTCATTTTTAGTGGGGGCAGTAACATTTATATGGTAGTTGTATTAAATGTAGGTGTAACGATCCGGCCGTTTGTTTTGAGTATTACGATCATGTTTCCACACTTACTGCTCGATTTATGCTTTACGGTTGTTATGTGTCTCGCCGGGGTGATTGATTCGGGTCCGGTGAGGTTTTGGAATGAATTGGAACACTTAGTTCCAAGGTTTAAAGCTTAAGTTAAAATAGTGATCGAATGTCAACTTATGTGTAAACGACCCTGGAATGGAGTTTTGATGATTCCAATAGTTCTGTATGGTGATTTTAGACTTAGGAGCATGTCCGAAAAATTATTTGGAAGTCCGTAGTGGAATTTGGCTTGAAATGACAAATATTGATTTTTTTTAAAGCTTGACCGGGGAGTTGACTTTTTGATATCAGAGTCGGAATCTAGTTCTGAAAATTTTTATAGCTCCGTTATGTCATTTATGACTTGTGTGTAAAATTTGAGGTCAATCGGACGTGATTTGATAGGTTCCGGCGTCGTTTGTAAAAATTGGAAGTTTCAAAGTTTATTAAGCTCGAATTAGAGTATGATTCGTGATTCTATTGTTGTTTGAAGTGATTTGAAGTTTCGACTAAGTTCATATGATGTTTTAGGACTTGTTGGTATAATTTGACGGGTTCTGGGGGGCTTGAGTGTATTTTTGGATCATTGGTTGAGAGACACGTAAAGTTAAGAAATTTGGGAGTTTGACTATGGTCAATATTGGGTAAAGACGACCTCTTTTTAGTATTTTGAGTGCGCGATCAGGTCCGTAGTATGTTTTATGATTGAAATTCATATATGGTTTGTGTCTGAGAGGTCCCGGATGGGTTTCAGGGTGATTTCAGATTATTTCGGAGAAGTTTGAGTTTGCTGGTTGAGGTACTGTTCATTCGCAATTGCAAACCATTTATCGCAATTGCGAAAGCACTGTTCACTCTCAATTGCGAACACTGTTCATGGGAGATACTGTTCATTCGCAAATGCGAAGTTTTTGTCCGCAAATGCGAACCTGGACAGAATGTTTAAGATCTGAAAATGGGACTTTTATTTTTGACAAATTGGAGCTCGGAAAGAGGCGATTTTTGGAATATTTTCAAGAAAAATAATGGGGTAAGTGTTCTTAACTCAATTTTGATTAAAATACCCGAATCCATTGCTGTTTTTATGCCTAAATCAGTGAATTGGGTGGAAATGGTAGAAATTTTCATAGATTTTAATTGCGGATTTGGAGGTCGAGTTGATGTCGGAATTTGGTACAATTTATATGGTTGAACTCGTGGTTGGACGGGCGTTCATATTTCGTAACTTTTGTCGTGTTCTGAGACCTGGGCCCCACTGCCGATTTTTGAGCTAAATTTCGGATTTTGTTGGAAAATTAGTATTTTCTTATGGAATTAATTCCAATAAATTTTATTGACTGAATCGAATAATTTGTGACTAGATTCGAGACGTTTGGAGACCAATTCACGAGGTAAGGGCCTAGCGGAATAAAGAATTACACGATTTGAGGTAAGTAACACTTCTAAACTTAGTTCTGAGGGTATGAATACCCGAATTGCTGTTATACAAACTGTTTGGAGGTGACACACACGATAGTTGATGAGCGTGTGGACGTGTACCATAGAAATTATGACTTGAATAAATTCTGTGAAGTTGTAAAAATTAAAGAATCATATTATTATCTGAACATTTTCCACGTGCTAGAGAAATTGAGATGAGGCTCTTATTAAATATCATGTTTAGGCTGTGTCGATATTTTTGGACCCATGGGGTCGTGTTGCTATTGAATTAATTATTTTAAAAATTTACATTTCACGCTCAATCATATTCATCCATTGTGAGGATATTTATGGGATCGAGCTGCACGCCGCAGCAGGCCATGTTGGCTTTATATATTATTATTATTATTATTATTATTATTATTATTATTATTATTATT
>AWOL01S0028389.1:0-14756 GCA_000715115.1 Nicotiana otophora | reverse complement strand
TTCGCGATCGCGGGAGAATGGCCGCGTCGCATAGAGTAAAAAAATGTTTGAAATTTTTTGTGCATCGGGTAAATGACTGGGCAATAGAACTTAAGTTCTGAAAATGAAATTTTGTCCCATTTTTCACTTCTCACGATTTTGAGCTCGGGTAAGACATTATTTGGGGGATTTTTACAAAAAANAATTTGTTATTCGCGATCGCGGGAGAATGGCCGCGTCGCATAGAGTAAAAAAATGTTTGAAATTTTTTGTGCATCGGGTAAATGACTGGGCAATAGAACTTAAGTTCTGAAAATGAAATTTTGTCCCATTTTTCACTTCTCACGATTTTGAGCTCGGGTAAGACATTATTTGGGGGATTTTTACAAAAAAATATTGGGGTAAGTATTCCTTATCCTATATTGATTATATTTTATGATTCCATACTCATTTACATCATGAATCCGTGAATTTATGGAAGAAAAATCATATTTTTATAAAATATTCCAAAAATATAAAACTGAGATTTGAAGGTCAATCCGATGTCTGAATTCGATAATTTTTGTATGGTTGAATTCGTATCGAAACGGGTGTTCGGATTTCATGTGTTTTTCTGAGATTCGATATGTGGGTCCCGCAGTCAATTTTTAAAATGAATTTTGGATTTTAATCCGAAAAATTAATAAAATTCATATGGAATTAATTCCTACGATTCGTGTTGAGTATATTGAATTATTTGTGACTAGATTTGAAACTTTTGGACACTAATTCGCGAGGCAAGGGTGTATTGGAATCTTGACTTGGTTGCAAATCAAGGTAAGTGTCGTGGTTAACCTTGACTTGAGGGAATAGAACCCTTGAATGATTTGTTATATGAAATTCATGTGAACGACGTATATGCGAGGTGACGAGTGTCTATACATCGTCAAATTAATCTTTTGTATAATTATTTGAAATAATAAATTATTTTAAGACATAAATTAATTCTTATATTAACTGTTTCTCGCATATTCCTTGCTCAATATTATGCCTTGAATCCATGCTATAATTGTTACATGTTTATTTGACTTATGTGACTTAATTGCTACTTGACATTTAGTATATTCGAAATTAAATTGCCTATTTTCTTCCTGATTTCCATAATTAATTGCTACTTGTCATTACTTGTTCCTAAATAATTTATAAATATTGTGTTCATTGTTGCCTAATAATTTCTTACTGAATGTGATATTTATTGGAGTATTTTTATTATATTTAAGAATTGTTAAATTATATTATTAGAGCGGGTTGCACGCCGCAACGGAAATGAAAAGAAATATATTGGGGGATCGGGTTGCATGCCGCAACGGATTATATTTTAAGTTTATATTGTTGGAGCGGGTTGCATGCCGCAACGGATTATATTTTAAGTTTATATTGTTGGAGCGGGTTGCATGCCGCAATGAAAATGGATTGAAATAATAGTTGGTTATAATTGCCGAGTTGGCTTCAACCGTTAAAATGAGTTACTTGTTTTATTTCTATTATTGTTGTTATTACTATTATTGCGTACAAGTTAATGTAAGTAACCTCCCTTAGCCTCGTCACTACTTCGTCGAGGTTAGGCTCAGCACTTACAGAGTATATGGGGTCGGTTGTACTCAAACTACAATCTGCACTTCTTGTGCAGATTCCGGAGTTGGTCCTAGCGGCGTACTGTAGATTGTGCTCGGATTCAGCTATCAGTGGAGACTTGAGGTGTAGCTGCACGGCGTTCGCAGTTCTGAAGTCCCCTTCTACTTTATTTTAGCTGTGTGCTTTCTTTCAGATAACTTTATTTTATTCAGACCCTTATTTGTATTATTCTAAAAGCTCGTGCACTTTTGACTCCAGTTCCGGGAAGGTATTTAGACATCTCTAATATTATGAATTATTCATTTTATTTCAGACTTTATTTTCGCACTTGTTTTTTTGTTATTAAGAAATCTAAAATTGTTAAAAAAAAATGGTTTAAATTATTCTAACATTAGCTTGCCTAGCAAATGAAATGTTAGGTGCTATCACGATATCAAGGTGGGAATTTCGGATCGTGATAAATTTTGAATTCAATTGGGACAAAATAAAATTGGCTATCGAATGCTGTAATAAGAGATTTGAACGTTACTTTTGGTTATAACTATTTGGCATATTGAGTAGCCTTAATCTTAGTGGCTATATAGTTTCTTAACGTCTATTACATTAAGCCTTAATGGTTTCAACTTTTATCAGATGTCCATATTAGTTTTGGACTATAAATAAATATTCTTTTGTGATCATTTTGATGGGTGAAAAAAGTGTGACAAAAAGTAATAGCCTTTCTTCTTCTTTATTTTGTGCTGGTTTTTTTTTTTATTCAATCTTTGTTATTTCTGTTCCTACTTTATACTAGAAGAGCTTGTTGAATCCTGAAAGATACACCTAATTTTATTCATTATGGTGTGAACGAAATATCCTTAAGAACAATGTCCTTGACACATCTCCAGTTAAATCTTTTATTCTCCATATTCATAAAATTTTTCCAACATACTGTTAGCATATGAAGTAAATTCATATGCATTGCTACAAAATATTGAAAAGTAAATAAAAATATTTTTTACCTGCTCCCGACTTAAAAGAAAAAATTCTTTCCTCAACCTCTTGAAGATCACCTTCTTCTTTACAATCCAGTTTAGTATGTGTGGCACAAGATCTCCAATCAAGTAAGTAAAGTTTTTGTGAGTATAGGGACATCATTCATAAAACCAATACTGGAATGCTAAAGGCAAACCACCATATCGGTATATCTCTCTCTTACTATGAACCTTATCCTTTATTGACTCCAACATAGCATTGAAAATCACTTTTTCCCGAGGAAAAATCTCAAAATCACCAGATTCAATCAATGAAAAATCATTATTTGTTATGAAATCAGCATTCGTAATAGAAAATAGGAAACTGTGAATGAAATAAAATACCGCAATCTTTAATGCGTCCTCATAAGATTTTCACATCTTTTTAAAAGAAACGGTCAGTTAATAATTTCTTAGACATTTTCGACATGCTTGAAAAGTACAATTCCATCAACCGACTCGACTGGACAGATTCATAATCTTTATTGGGATCACCGTTATACTTTAAACCTGTGATGATACAAAACTTTGCAAGTCCAAAGCGTAACTTGGTGCTATTCACTTTAATCCATAACTCATCATCTTTTGGTGACACCACTTAACTAAGAAATAGTGAAGAATAAGTTAATTATGTATAAAAAATTCGGGCAAGTCTACAAAATAACCAAAATATGTTCTTCTAAACATCTCAAGTTGCTGATCATCCAAAGTATTTTTCAAATATTTCACTATACTGCAATTTGTATGCACACTGATACGAGTACTATAATGAGAACATAGTAATCCCAAAGTTGTAGACAATACAAAAATATAAATATATATAATCTTCATAACAACCACAAATATGCACTTTAAACATTACTTATACACGGATAGATGATACATTTTATATACAAATTTCACATTCCTTATCGACTTGATACAAATTATTGAAAAAACAATAATATTTTTATATACAAATCTAGAATATAGCTGCTATATTGGATACATTTTCTACATACTAAAATAAACTAAGCGCATATAGGTCAGAGTTATATCATTTAGAAAATACCTTCAAATAAGATGAGCTAGAATATTTTTTCTTTTGATCTACGTGAACTTTTCTCTTTTTTAATGAAACATCATCCCGATCCCTTTTAGCCTTCCATTTATAACCTTTACCCTTATCCTTCATAACATCCTTTCCCATCATTTTAGACTTTTGCTTCACAATATCTCTTCCAACTATTTTAATATTTCTTTTTGAACTCGTGCCTTTTTCAACTACACGCTGAGCAGTTTGTGACCTGATTACTCTATCACAGGGAGTCACACTATGTGAATGAGTCCTTCTATCAATAGGGGTATTTTTTATTGCTTCAACAGATTTAGGGGTTGCATGTCCCAAATCGCACCCAAATTCTGGTGATTCAATAAAATCTTCATCATCATTCCTACTGAAACTAGGGTTATATTTTACCCCTTTACCAGCTAATTTTATAATATTTGGAGATGCCCTCAATTTTATATTTTTTTTCAGAGCCTTCTTTTTCTGCATTGTAGACTTGACTATGAAAAGAAAATCGAAAACCTACTGAAATTTAGACTTGTATTGAGAGCAAGAGTAAAAATGAAGAAACGATATTTGAGAAGAAACCGATGTTTCAAGAATAATTAATGAAATGGGAAAAGAAACGTGAGTTAAAAGGCGCGGTGGGTCAGTGTCTTGTGGATCACTTATGGGCTATTAGTTGTAAGGAATTTTTTTCTTCTTATACAATATTTGACACTTATTTATCAAAATTGTCCTAGTTTTGTATATTATCCGCCCTAAATAAGGATTACTTATAAATGATATACAGTCCATTCTTAGTGCCTTAAATTAGGGGATTTAGTTACACCCTTTTTCTTTTTTTTTCTCCTCTCATCTTTTCTTATTTTTCTGCCGTCTTAATTGCTTATAACATTTCCTTAGTTGTCACCGTCAAGCAATGTAATTGCTGAAACCTACTTTTTGGGCATGTACTCCCTTTAGTTTCGCCAGTTATTTGCTCCTTACTATAAATCTAAAGGGAAAGAAGAGCAATGACCATCACCTAACATCATGAATACATGTTTATCCCAAAACAAGTTAAATATTACTGCAGACAGGAAAGGGAATTGACTCAATTAGTTGTCTAGGACTAAGTGATAGTAGCAACATACAAATTTATATGATACAACAACATACAAATAAAAAATAAATTTCGTACAAATTTGATACATCTACAACAATATATAAACTTAAAATAAATTTTATATAACTAATTATATAGTATAAAACGTATTTATAACTTATCTACAACTTTCATACGTTATTTTTACCCAGTTATATATAACTACAATATCATACAACTTAAATACGATTTTCATACAATATGTCTTTTGTATATATTGTATATGGTTTGTATGTATTTTGTATGTGATGTGTTCTTCTTCCTCTCTAAAATTTCAATTAAAATTTTCTCTCTTAGTATAATTTTGATACATATCAACAACTTTATGTAAAAAGATAGTATTTATAACTTAAATACAAATTTCATATAACGATCCATACATTATACAACTATTTTTTACTTTTCATACAACATTCAAATAAAAATATATATAACTACAACAGAATTGTCACGACCCGAAATCCAACTAGCCGTGATAGCACCTAACCCAACCTGCTAGGTAATCCAGTTAACCATAAACCAGTTCAAATTATATTTATTAAGAGAAGGAATGATAATACAACTCAATTATTATACAAAGAATTCCCAAAGACTGGTAGTACAAATCATGAATTTCTAAGATTTAAATTTTTACAAAACTGAATTGAGATAATTACAACGTTTGTTTGAAATGTAATAAACAAAATTCGAATTTAAAGCTACCAAGGACAAGTGATAGTCACAACTGGAATGCAGGTACATCTTCAAATCCATCTCCCGCCATACGCGGCAACATCAACATCTAACATCTGCACGCAAGGTGCAGAAGTGTAGTATGAGTACAACCGACTCCATGTACTCAATAAGTAATAAACCTAACCTTAGGTTGAAAGTAGTGACGAGCTAGAACAAAGATTGGAGTCCCACACCAATAGCCAACAACAGTTCATAACATCATAATAAAAATGCTAAAAGAAGTAACTCAGAGATATAGTGCTCAGCTTGTTCAAAATTCCAGAAAAATAGGCAGGCTTTTGTAAGTATAACAGTAAAAACTAAATCTTTTTTCGAAAGCTCTAAAACATGAGTAAGTTTGTAAAACCGTGATTTTATTTCCAAAACTTTTCCAAAGGTAAATGTTTTATTATCAAATGGCATGAGGAAAATACATCTCTATACCTACATGTCAATGTGTATGAGAAGTCATGAATGACGTGATACCGTACAACATGAGAAAAATGCATCTCTATGCCTGCATGTCAAGTGCGCATGTCGAGTGCGATACAATATAGTGAACAACCATATGAATACTCTCAGAGTATCAATCCACTCATTCCTCCCAGTCACCCAGTCCTCACAGTCACTAAATCTTCCCAATCACTCGGCACTCGCACTCGCACTCGCACTCAATAGGTACCTTCGCTCACTACGGGTGTGCAGACTTCGAAGGGGCTCCTTCAGTCCAAGCACTGTAATAAGTCAATCATGGTATAAATCAAAATAATATATTGCGGCGTGCAACCCGCTCCCATAAATATCACTCACAAATAGGCCTTCGACACTCAGCCATCAATCTCTCTAGTCTTTCGGGCTCACAATGTCATGAAAATCAGCTCAAAAATGATGATATGATGTGTCAATAAATAGCAATAAAGACTGAGATATGATATACAAGTGAATGAGTACGACTGAGTATGTAACTGCAATTTAAGCAAATAATCTCACAACAGATATGACCTCAATGGGTCCCAACAGAATCAACATATAGCCTAAACATGGTTTCTAACATGGATCACAACTCAATTACTCTAACGTAGAAATCTCATGGATAAAAAAAGATTAGGTAACTATACAACGTCACATAAATAAGCAAGTCAGAATTCACACGGTGCACGCCCGTCACCCAGCATGTGCGTCACCTCAATACCTAAACACATATCACGTATATTCAAGGGTTCATACCCTCAGCACCAAGTTTAGAAGTGTTACTTACCTCAAACAAGCCAAATCCAATGCCGAGCAAGCCAAACGATGCTCCAAAAATGCCATCCCATGCGTATCGACCTCCGAACGGCTCGAACTAGCCCAAAGCAACTCAAATACATCTAATACTGTCAAAGGAAACAAACCCAATTGATAAAGGTCGAATCTTTAATCAAAAGCCCAAAATCAACCAGAAAGTCCAACCCGGGCCCGTGCCTCGGAACTCAATGAAACTTATAAAATCCAACAACCCATTCAATTATGAGTCTAACCATACTAGTTTTACTCAATTTCGACTCCGAATCGATGTTCAAAACTCAAAAATTCACTCTATGAAACTTTAGGCTAAAACCTCAAATTTCTCTTTAAAATTCATAATCCAATTACCAAAAAAGAAGATAAAATCACGAAATATAATCAAAACCGAGTATAAAACACTTACCGCAATCCTTGTAATGAAATTTGCCTCCAAAATCGCTTCACCCCAAGCCCTAAATCTCAAAATATGATAAAAGAATTAAAAACCTCGATTTTATAGCTTCCGCCCAGAAATTCCGCAGATGGGGTCACACTGTCGCATTTGCGACCCCGTTGTTGCGGTAAAATGCTTTGCTTCCATGAAAGTAGCTTGGCGCGGCACCCCTCGCACCTGCGGTAGCAAGACTCCACTTCTGCGAATACCTTCGCGCTTGCGCGCCAATTCGTCGCACTTGCGCACTCGCATAGGCGCCAGATTCTCCACTTCTGCGATCTTCCTTACCCAGCCTCTTCTCGCTTCTGCGATGGACAGCCCGCATCTGCGAAGTCTCTTCTGCGACCAAGACTCTGCAGATGCGGCACACTAGTACCAGCAAATATTCAACAATGCAACAAGATGGATAATGATCCGAACCACGTCCGAAACGTATCGGAGCCCCTCGGGACCCCGGTCGAATATACCAACAAGTTCCATAACATAACACAGGCCTACTCGAGCCTCAAATCACTCATAACAACATCTAAATGACGAATCCCACCTCAAATCAAACTTAAATGAACTTTGATCTTTCAACTTTCAACTTCCAAAACGCGCGTGGAAATATAACAAATCAACTCGGAATGAACTCAAA
Source organism: Nicotiana otophora (assembly GCA_000715115.1). Classification (NCBI taxonomy): domain Eukaryota; kingdom Viridiplantae; phylum Streptophyta; class Magnoliopsida; order Solanales; family Solanaceae; genus Nicotiana; species Nicotiana otophora. The sequence goes on along the minus strand of AWOL01S0028389.1, from coordinate 6,884 downwards.
TTTTGCACACAAGTCCCAAATGGCATAACGCAGCTATTCAAATTCCCGGAACCATAATCCGAATCTGATATCCACAAGTCAACTTCCGGTTAAACTTATGAACTTTTCAAACCTTCAAATTTCTAACTTTCATAATTAGTGTCGAATTCTAGAAACATCCAAATGCAAATTCGGGCATACGCCCAAGTGCAAAATCACCATCCAGACCTAGCGAAACCATCAAAACTCCGTTTCAGGGGTCAAATTCACAAAAGTCAAAATTGGTCAACTCTTCTAACTTAATACTTCAACGATGAAATTCATTCTTCCAAATCAAACTCCGGATTGCATGAAAACCAAAACCGATGATACGCACCAGTCATAATACATCATACAAAGCTGCTCATGTCTCCAAACTACCGAGAAAAGTAAAAATGCTCAAAACGACCAGTCGGGTCGTTACATCCTCCCCCACTTAAACATTCGTTCGTCCTCGAACGTGCCGAGTATCGTTCCAAAGCCATCAAACCGCCGGGTAATCTTACCATGCACATACCCGGGGGTGATCCTACATCACCCTATTCCATATATACCCGAAAGCACAATATAACTGAATATCATTACTTCAACCGTAGCCCATAAACCACAGAATCCGATTTCCAACATCCAGAATTTTTTACAAGACACGAACCTCACATCTACACACTGTATAAGTCTGAACAGGTTGTATCAAGGCATAACCATAACCCAAGATGTACTCATATGACATACCACATGACTAACATACTCATAATAAAATTTTCGATCACAGTAGCTGCTCAAAACAACCCAATACCAGTAATAAACCTCATATCAAACAAAACCTTATTCTAAAACCTTCGTACACTACCTGTAACGATCCGACCGATTGTTTTAAGATTTAGCATATCGTTCAGTAGTTTGAGGCCTTGAGTAGCTTCACTTCAGGTGTTATGACTTGTATGTGTGGCAGGAATGGAATTTCAAAAAGTTCGGAGTGGATTTAGAAAGAAAATTCTAATTTCGGAAGCTTTAAGTTGGAAGAATTGAATAAGGTGTGACTTTTGAGTAAACAACCTCGGAATTAGAATTTGAAGATTACAATAGGTTCGTATGATGATTTCGGACTTGGGCGTATGTTCGGATCGAGTATCGGATCACCCGGGAGCATTTCAGTGCTTATTATGGAAGGTTGACATTTTGAAGGTTTAAGGATTTCCTAGGTTTGGTTTGAAGCACGCTTTGGAGTTATCGATGTTCATTTGGGATTCTGAGCCCGGGAATAAGTTCGAATTGTGATTTAGGACTTGTACTCAAAGTTTGGCATCATTCCGGAATGTTTTGGTATGGTTCAGACGCGTTTGTCGAAGTTTGGAAGTTTGAAAAGTTCAAGAAGGATTTTAGTCATCGAGTCATAGTTTTGATATTGTTTGATGTGGTTTGAGGCCTCGAGTAGGTTCGTGTCATGTATTGGGACTGGGTGGTATGATTGGATGGGGTCTCGAGGACCTCAGATGAGTTTCAGATGGGTTTCGTATAGATTTGAGCCTTGGTAGAGTTGCTGGAAATTTCTGGTGTTGGTGCAACCGCTTCTATGGGAGTTTGGTCGCAGAAGAGGCCTCGTAGAAGTGAGGTGAAGCTCACAGAAGTGGCTTGGGCAGACTGGGTGGGAAGTCACAGAAGCGGAGGCGAGCATCGCACCTGCGTGTGCGCAGAAGCGAGGCCAATGCCGCAGGTGCGAGAATTTGCACAGATGCACAAGGTTGTGTCGCACATGCGGTTGCGCAGGAGCGGAGTAATGTCCGCAAGTGCGATGGGCTGCTAATAGTGGGCTTCCGCAAAAGCAAAATTTTTCCCGCAGAAGCGGCTACTGACCCGCAAATGCGAAAAGTCGTCTGGGCAGATGTGTTTTTATAAAAGCGGGATTTAACCCATTTTCTCTCATTTATTACTTGGTTGGGCGATTTTGGAGGGCTTCAAGGGGATATTTTCTTCAAGCAACACAAGGTAAGTGATTCCCACCTATTACAAGTTAAATACATAATTTATATGTGGATTAGAACATGAAAATTAGTAGAAATTGTGGGATTTTGGTAGAAAACGTAGAATTGGTATTTTTGGATTTTAACCCCGAAATTGGACATGGAATTTGGAATAAGTTATATATTTGAGTTCGTGGTATTATAGGTAAAGTTTATCTTCAAAAAATTTTCGGAATCTGGGCACGTGGGCCCGAGGGTTGATTTTATAGATATTTCGAGCGGAGTTGGAAATTATTTAAATTGATCAATTATGGGTATTAGGGTATATTTTTATTGGATTGCACATTGTTTGAATAGTTTTAGATCGACAGACTTTGGTTTGAAATGTTAGAGAGACTTGGAGCCAATTGTGAAACTTCGGAGCGAGGTAAGTCTCCTGTCTAATCTTGTAAGGGGGAAACTACTCCTAGGTGATATTTATTGTTATGTGCAACTAGTTGTGGGTGCTACATACGCACGAGGTGATGAGAGTCCGTACATAGCTAAAGCATGTTTATGTCCGGGTAGACTTAGGTCTTTATCATGTGTTAATTGAATTATTTGAACTCGTTCTGCTGGCTTTACTAATTAGAGCTATAATTGAAATTAATTTAGGAATATATATATATACACACACACACACACACATTAAGTCGAGCTTTATCGCTTATAGTTGTTGCCAAATATATTTGATAAATGTAAAGGAGTATAATTATTATTGTGGCCAAGTAATGTATTATAAGCACGTGTCTCGTAATGTGGTAATTTTTCCTTCATTTCTTGTGGAGCGGGCCGAACGCCTCGGCAGTATATAGATGCATTTATGGATCGTGCCGCACATCCCTCGGCAGTGTACACGTTATTCTGGATCGGGCCGAATGACCTCGGCAGAATCGTACATTATATCGCTAGTAGTTTGAATTTCACGAGCTAACCTTTCCACTGATACCCGACATTTTTATATGACATCCCTTATTTATTTGATATTGGCACTTGACATTTCTGAGTTGTTAAGGTAGAATACAAGATTTAGAAATTCACGCTTTAAAAAGAAATATTCGGAAGATTATGTAACTTATAGATTTACCCCATCATTGTCGTATGCTTAGTATCTGCTCATGTTTTATTACACTATTTTATTGGACCTTTAATAAGTGTCTATGTCGACCCCTCGTCGCTACTTCTCCGGGGTTAAGCTAGATACTTACTGGATACATGTTGATTTACGTACTCATGCTGCACTTGTGCACTAAATGTGTAGGATCTGACAGGTTCATTTGATGATCACCCTGGCGCGTAGGCGCACCTGTTGAGGAGACTTTATGTGAGCTGCATTTCCAGGCTACGCATCACAGTCCTCCGAGTCTCCATTGTACTGCTTATTTTATTCTGTCTTATTACATTCGGGACATATGTTATATTATTATTGTACTCCTTAGAAAATGTCCATGCACTTGTGACACCGGGTTTTGGGAATTTCTATTGATTGTTCGTTATTGCAGTTCACGTAGTCATTATCATTTTTTCTTGTAATTCTATTTCTACTAATTAATTAACAAAAAAAATATGATTTCAAAATGCTAAAATGAGAAATGTAATTGATTAATCGCGATTGGCTTGCCTGACGGCGGTGTTAGGCGTCATCACGACCAATAGTGAATTTTGGGTCGTAACACTGCCGATGATGAAAGAAACACACAAAACTCATAACCATTCATCAGATCAACAAGTCTTGGAACTCCCTCTCATTCGACAAGAACTATAGTCAAATTCTAAGCCGACCGACAACATTATCCTTCCAAATATACCGCAATCAGATCCGATAGCACCCATTCTAGGTCCGATGACCTTGTCTTATCAAATACAGCCGCCCTGTTGACATGCCATACCAATATAACCTTAAGTTATAAACTGTGCAATCCGTGCACCAATACGCAACAGTTCAAGTATCCTTAAACATAGAAAATGACTCAGATGAGAGAACCGTCCTGCAAGCTCAACAAGTACCGATACAACGAAATGCTAAGAACCCATCCAAACACTGGTCCATATGAAATACCCCAAGCCATCATGCTCAAAATTAGTAACCACACGCAATTCGATATCAAGTACCCAAGGTGCATGACCATAACCACGAAGGAACTAATAACACAATACCGACGTCCAGAAAGAACATAACCAAATGTGAAATCAATCATTCAACACTCTAATAACCATCCCGCTCAACTCCCGCTACAAGACCCAAGCAGAACCGCACCATGTGAGCTTATAACCAACAAAGCACAACCCCTCATAGCATAGAGGAGTAACACATAGATCATATCAGAATACGAATAAGCTCAACTCTACCGAATGGGACATTCCTCAATAATAGCGGTACAAAATCAACCAATCCGACTCGGTGTAGAATACACACCCTCATTGGGGCCATCAAATGGTCCCCAAATCAACTTTGGTCACCCACAAATAGATAAATAACCCCCCGAAGGTCCACAATGGACTAACCATAACATATATTATCATCTGGCTAGATTTATCCACACCTTCACAGTCTATAACCACGAGACAATCTGCTTCTGAGAACTCCCGGTCTCCAAATCCATAGAACACATGAAACACCATACTTGATCCCAACTTCACCGCTCGAATGTCTAGCACGTCTCTCATACAGGATCATCCCATAAGGAATACTTCTAAAATTCTTCCCTGCCACATAACAAAAATCTAAATATCAGCAGTCAATCAACCAAGTGAGTACCGCAATATCAATAAAGCATTCATAAGCCAACACATAGTGCTCCTTCTAAAATGCGCACCCTTCTCAGGAATTAATAAGTAGTTATAACATTCATCTAAATATCTGAAATTGTCCATGCTATCCGAAATTCATGACCTTCTCTCCAAATCTGGACTGTAGCCTTGCACATGCAAATCTCAATCCCACACAACACATCGTATCTATCATGCCATCATATGAAAAGTATGAGAGTCTCATAATCAATTTTGAGTCACCAGCAAACTATATTCTCAATTAGCCAGGAACCTTCCATTTGATCTCATCCATGAGAAAATCACAACACGCAATATGCTCCTCACGCCAGCAGGAAATATACGCCTCGAACCGTGGTAGAAACCATTGAGAACACTTTGAAATCTATTTGCACATAACACAGATATCAGAACCGAATCTCTCTAACTCAACCAATCTACGCAGGTCGCTAAAACCCAAGAGCATTTCCACAAAGCATCTATAGAGATTCACCATGTCATAAGTACCCCAAAGAACTAATCGTACTTATTACCGTGCTGATCCAACATACTATCAAACTATCGTACTTCTTCGAATTCCTTTCGATTTACCCTCAAATTGACACTTTTCCTTACCAGAATACCATGATCCTTAATCAAAACTCACCCTACAAGATCCTAGAATAAAATCACACCGCCCTAAGGCCCATAAGCCGCTGAATTCCCTCTTAAGCATCCCAAACCACCACAACCGAGACGCCCATTCTGAAGAGACCTTATGTGAATCTAAAGTCGTTTCCTTAACCTTCCTGTTACTGAAATGTAGAGTTCGTAATGATATAGAAATATCGCAAGTCTCGACACCATCCAATGTAAATCTCATGTTCTAGCCATATATAAATCTGGAAAACTCTCAATTGCTACATATAAATCTTGAACCCACTAGAACCTTCTCGAGAGTCATCAACTCTGCTCACATCTCAATTGCACCCCCAAATAGGCCAAACGACCTGTGCCCCATTAGCACGACGACACCCAAAGAAGTAACCCCATATTAACGCAACCAAGCAAATTCCTACTCCATGCACACTACATCCTTCACGAATAACCACTCAATCATTCCATGATTCCCATATACCTATAGAGTGTAATACAACCCGTATTCAGAAATTCCCTTACTCGAGTCATCCTCAATCTCTGCAAGTCATACTGATTCACAAGTATACCTCAAATCGAAACCAATACAACACATAACCGTGCAACCAACTCGTCGATAGCATACTCCCCCACTTGGATCAAAGCCATGGAATAAAACATCTCATAACTTACAATGACCATACCCCATTACTGCTATAATACCTCAGTGAGATTTAACTAAAACCTTCATAAGCTCATGTAACATAAACCGTCTAATACCTCAAATCATCTACAAATCTCGTATTCATCCTCGTGACAGTTAGGTCAACAATTACAATCGATCCAAACTCAAATCTCACAATATAACCCACTGGTAGAAAAGAAAGCCTCCGTACAACATCATAAAAATTACACATCCGTAGATTACCTCGCAAGTTATAACCCACATGCTTAGCCTCAAACTGACATCTCTTTATACCCTTTCACAGCCACAACTACTACACAATCACTTAATCTTATTGAGTCTGAACTCACCAACAAGGCATGGGAACCTAATTCATTTCACAGTTAAACAACATGAAAGATCATCCAATACACTCATAATTCGAGACTATACGTCACATCAAGACAGAAATCAAGCACCCAATAGTCCTTTTTACATCTCAAGAAAACTCTTCTCGTCACGTTCAATCCATCTGAACACATCTCGCAGTGACATCATACTCATCACATAGCCATTCAACCACTCATTGAGCCACAAGTTCCACTAATAGGGACACTACCGAAATCACCGTGCTCAAGCTACAGTCAAAACTCGGCCTCACGTCCTCCAGACTAGACCATCATCAGCACATCGAAATCACATCTCGCACCTCATCGATGAAATCATAAGCCATCGATGCACAACTGATATCGAGTGCTCACATGCACATACGAATGCGTGGAAGGAATTCAAAGAGTTACGCTTCAAGCTGAATCAAT
>AWOL01S0028384.1:43524-65596 GCA_000715115.1 Nicotiana otophora | reverse complement strand
CCCCCTCCTTCTCTCTTTTTTGATTATTGTGGTGTTGGGGATCACTTTGCGCGTATCTTGATTAATTTCACGAGACTGTCTCTAGCCAACACATATACCAAATAATTATGTTTACCATGAACAGGATTAATTACCATGAACAGATAAAAGAAATTACCATCATGACTCTTTTATTGATTCAAATACGTTTTAATCTGTATAAAAATGGCTTAGCCCACATATTTGGCACTCTATGGCATTAGAGTTAAATTCTTGATCCGCCTCTGATGATAACTAGGGATCTTTGCGCATCGACCGACCGTACGATGCATTATTGCATGGGCCTAGTCGCACCTCATCCCCTCCACCCCCAAACCAAAAAACAAATTCCAAATGAAAGACCATCAAAATAGTGAGTTTTATGATTTGCATGATGGATGAAAGTCAAAGCTTATATAAGTCTTTTGCTTCAGCTTTTGGGGTGTTCTGCTTTACATGTATGTATATACTACGTGGAAATAATGTTTAAATTAGAGTCGGATACATGATTTAAAATTTATGAATTTCTATAGCGACTCAAGTTAATATATATAATAGCAAATGAGTTTACATTTGAATATTTATAAATATTTAATAGATTTCTAATATATATGCAGCGTCTGTATAAACGCTACTAAATTCACATGACCTCAAATACTAAATGCTAGATCCGCTCTGTATTTATCCACCAAGCAATGGGATTCTCCAGTAGATGAGGATGATCAAAAACCAAAAAGCAAATGTCAATGATATAATGTATATATCAACCTTTAGATATAACTTATGTACGATTCGTATTTCCCAATTGATCTTCATTTGTAGCTTTTTCCCGAGTTCATGAAGAATTAACTTGAATAATCGCTCACAACCAACCGCTTAAAATAAAAATAATTGATGGATAATATATATATATATATATATATATTCGTCCGAATTCATGATAAAGTGGTTCAGAGTAATAGCATCGAAATATAAAGAATTTTGTTGTGAATTCAAACAATGATTTTCATATTTGAAAACTAACGTTTGAAAAAATCGTAATGAAATAAAAAAATATTCAATTTTGTAAGTAGTAATAATGTCATATAAGTTGGACATGAAGTAATTTATTACAACACAAGCCATGCATCACTATTATTGTATGACATTTTACTGCCTTTCTACATAAGTGCATTATATTCAATCTTGTTATCAAGAGGTAAAGCTAAAATTTAAATCTACGAATAGTAAATATAGTATATATATTTGATATGTCACATAATTTTTCTTATAATTTGTCCCTCTTCTACTCACACACACACACAATTATAGGTAAAACTTATTTGCATCGATTGTTTATACTTAATTAAACTAATAAATAACCTTAAGAATAAAAAAATAAACTTAAAGTGCATTCTACTTAATCATGATTAAGTGTTAAAAAAGTATTATGTAAGATAAGTATTTTATATTTATCGGGTTGTATAAATATCCAGATAAATTTTTACGGCAAAATATATGTGAGTGGGCGTGTGTGCCTTTTGTGCATGCGTGTGTCCGCGTAGTTTTGCGTGCCATTCTTCACAATTCTCTTTTCAATTGGGCTATTTGTTTACAAGGATTCTTCAACCCCATTGGCATGGAAAACTAAGCTCGTGCCATAATTTGTTCATACATACACTAATAGTACCTAAAACTTATGCCATTTTTACTTAAAAATTCCCTACATGGATAAGAGTGCTTTAAGATATATACTTTTTTGTTGTTGTGAAATTGTTTATATTTAAAAATTTGTGGCGGAAACCATCAATTCTTAATTAGAGGTCTCAGGTTCAAACCTTGAAAATAGAGTTGCCTTTCGTAGGGAGCATTTTAACCCCCAAAGTAAAAATATTCGGCGCTAATCCGAATTAGTCGACCCCAAACCAAATACAGGATGCCAGGTGGCAAAAAATAACTAACAAAGGTGGATTGTTCATAGTTGAAGATATGATGATCATATCTTTGGAGTTGTCTTTGGCAGAGAGCACTTCAACTCCCACAGTAAAAATTTCCGACGATAATCCAGATTAGCCAACCCCGAAGCAATACGAGATGCCAAGGTGGATGAAAAAACCCAAGAGAGGTGGACTTTTCATAGTTGAAGATATTCACATAAGATGATCATATCTCTGGAATCGTCTTTGGTAGGGAGCACTTTAACCCTAAGGTAGAATTTTTCGGTGCTAATCCGAATTAGTCAACCCCCAAAGCAAATACGGGATGCCAGGTGGCAAAAAACTAGAGAGATGGACTTTTCAAAGTTGAAGATATCTGCATAAGATGGTAAGTAACCGTTCCACCCTTAATTAAAAGTTTCGGGTTCGAGCCTTGATGATGAATCCGCCTTTTGAAACACTTAACCTTCAAAGTCGAACTTTCGATATTAATTCGGATTAGTCGACTCCCAAAGAAAATACGAGATGCCAGGTGGCAAAAAACTAAGAGAGGTGGACGTTTCATAGTTGAAGATATCCGCATAAGAATGATCATATCCCGGAGTTGTGTTCCTTATCAGCATATACAAGATAGTGATAGGAAAGACGACCATTTTTGCCAATGAAAGTGAAAATGAGCCTCCAATCATAAAGGTAAAAGCCTCCAATCACGTACCTTTTAATTAATCCATCCACTCACTTTTAAAAAGCTAAATATGTGACCACGTACGTATCTTTAATAATTTGTCATACAAGGGGATAGTGAGAGGTCAATGGGTTGTTCTACAACGCTTTTTTGCCCTCTCCTTGAATTTGGTGGAAGAGGAATAAAGGGTATTTCTTGTTTGGTAGTAAGAACTTTTATTTCCCTCCGTTCATCCCTTTCTTCCAGCTCACTCCACGTATTGTCTCTTTGTCGACTGAAAAATAGGCCTATGGCAACGGGTGGACTACCGTTGTCATAGGTAGCAAAACCGCGCAACAGACATATGGCAACGGATGCGTACATCATGCGCGTGCCGATAAGTCTATTGCAACGGTTGTAAGACTGTTACATAAGCATATCTATTGCAACGGTTCAGAAAGCGTTGCTATTTGCCTACCTATTGCACCGGTTAGCTAGTCAAGTGCAACGATTCAAAAACGTTGCGATATTATTTAGTGCAATGATTATTGAGGCTATTGCAACGTTGCAAAAAAACTATTGCCATAGGTCCAATTTCTGGCAGTGACGTCCTATTCAACTTGAAATCTTTAGACTCAAGGGTCTGTCTCCAAACCTCCAACATCCCGTAAACACCGTCGCACGTCTCATCGATCAGAACTATATCATCAACAAACTATATCATATTTGAAAACTAACGTTTGAAAAAATCAATTCAATTTTTTAAGCGGTAATAATGTCATATAAGTTGGACATGAAGTAATTTATACAACATAGCCATGCATCACTATTATTGTATGACATTTTATGGCCTTTCTACGCAAGTGCAAGTCTTGTTACGAGAGGTAAAGCCGAAATTTGAAGCTAGCTTATGTGTTCAAGATTTTAATCTTTTTAAGTTAGTGGGTTCCAAATTAATAAGTTTTATATATTAAATAAAAAAATTAAAATAAATATAAAGTATGAATGTTCTAAATTTACTGAATTCGGCCAAACTCGTAATTTTTCGTGTTTTGAAATCAAATTTTATGCGGTTACTTGCTTTTCTGTATACTATTTAGCTAAAAGTTACAGGAAGTACAAATTTACAATGGTGTCTGCCTAAATGTTGTTTTCTGTGCACATAAAGGAATTCTGGCAACTAACGTAATAAGTGTGGAGAGTTTGATTTGTCCCTCTCTCTCTCACACACAATATAGGTAATTTATTTGCACGGTTATTTACACCTAACTATTCTCAAGTCTATTAGAAATAGTCTATCTATTCTCATAAGATAAGGGTAAGACATGCGTATACACTACCCTCTCAGACCCACGATATGAGATAATACTGAATATATTATTGTTGTTGTTGTTGCATGGTTAAATGTCAAAAAAATTATATATGTAAGACAAATATCTTAACTGTGGTTAAGTGTTAACAAGGTATATATATAAGACAAATATCTTATATTTATCGGTTTAATTTGGTATAAACGCTCTATATTTTACCGAGAGATATATGTGAGTGCGCCCGTGTGTGCCTTTGTATATGCGTGTGTTTGCGTATGCAAAGAGTAGTTTTGCGCGCCATTCTCCACAAGTCTCCTTTCATTTGGAGTATTTGTTTACAAGGATTCTGCAACCCAATTGGCTATAATTTGTTCATATATACACTAGTAGTACCTAAAACTTATGCCCATTTTGCCTAAAAATTCCTTATATGGACAAGGGAGCTTTAAGATATATACTTTTTGTTGTTGTGGAGTTATTAATCTTTTTTTAAGAAAAACTAAAACAAATTAACGGCCGAGTAACAACTAAGAGACACTACAGGAAAATAAGGCTATGACGATATTTTAAAAATGTCGCTATAGATCACATAAATGTCACAAAATGCTTAACCGATATTTATTTTTCACTCAAAACAAATGTTAAAAATTTCGATGTCGGAAATTTTCCGATATTTAAATTAGTATCGTAAAATAAATAGTGACATTGTTTTACGATATGTTGTCAAATGTCAATAAGATGTACTCTCGACTCATCTTGCTTGCGACGTAAAATAGAAATGTCGGAAAATATGTCTCGTCAATAGTTTTTCTGTTTTTGATTTTTATATTAAAATAATATAATGAATTTTAAAATTCTTCATGATGAAATAATCATTTGATATTTCAGAACACCATACACCACAAAAATGAAACAAATAGCCACTTCTGCATACTCTTTTTGTAAAGAACTACAAACTGTAATTATCAAAATATTGTAAGCAATGTAATAATAGATAATTGTTCTCAAACAAATGTAAATTTTCTTTATACATCTCTAAAATAGGTTAAGATCGTATATAGTCTAAAAAAATAATAATCAGCAATAGGGACCAAATCTTTCTCTAAACTTAGTTTCAAGCATTTTTTTATCTTGCCCATGCCGTGTTGGAGAATATTACTCAAAACCAAATCTTCCATAATAACTGTCTTTCCGTCATAACACTGGAACAACATCAAAAGGGGTTCTTTATTGATCGGCTAGCTAGCGCCTTCCTTGAAATAGATCGTCACCCAAGTTATGTATCCGGTACTACAACCTAGGTCACTGATCTATAAATCCAAACTTATTGAACCTGTAACTCGTAAAAAACATAAACTAACAAAAAGATAAATAATACTCCCCTCTTGAGAAAAAAGATAGCTAACGAGTTGATAATAACCCTAAAATTTAGAATACCTTATTGATGTCCTTCCCCAATTTCATATTTTCGTGGCTTTTGCAAATGAAAATCTGGATATTTTCAAAGAATCCCAAATCAATCGTGAGAAAGGGTTGAGGAAAGGTGAGAGGCAGTTAGGGTTTTGAGAGAAAAGAATTAGAGTGAAGCCTTTATTAAGAGTTCCTAATTTATTTTTCAGTAATAGTCTTAAAATTTTCCTTAATATCCATCTATCAAATTTAAGTTACAAATGCGATAAATTTTTCATTTTTCATTCTAGATGTCACTAAATTGTACTTTATTGTGATTTAAGATCAAAATCAAAATTATTATTTTTTGTTATCGTTTTTACACTATTCTGTCGTTATTGTTATATCAATATTTTAAACAAGCTTTTTATCGACATTTACTATCACTAATTAAATATAAAAAATAACTTTTTTTCTTGTACAAAGTACAATTTAACAATTAAAAAATATAGTAAAATTTCCAACATTAGATGTAAATATTGTTAGTTACCAATTACTAATATGACATTTAAAATATAATTCATAATGTTTTCAACATTCTGTATCAAATGTCATTATTTTTATAACTTTTTATATCAAATGTCATTATTTTTACGATAATTTGTATCAAATGTCACTTATTTTACGATATTTTGTATCCAATGTCATTGTTTTTATGACATTTGTTCATAAATGTAAAAAAATTCATTTTTTTCCCGACATCTATTTCAAATGTCACTAAATAAGTGTCATCGTATCCTCACCTGAAGCAAAAGTATTCATTTAGTTACAATATTTTGTTTCAAATAATTTATTGTAGCTAAAAGTTACTATTATTATAGTAACTATTGATGTGTGGAAAAAACTTATGATTAGCTACGAAATTTTATTTGTAGCAATAAATTTATAGCTATTTATGTAGCTATTGCCATGATTGTTAGCAAGTATAGCTAATACGAGAAATTAGCTTTACCAACTTAATTTTTACGGCAAAGAAATTTTATAATTTTGTAAATAGTCACAGAATTCTAATTTTTGTGGTTATTATTAGGTATTAGCTATAATTATTAAGTTTATAGTTAAAATTTTATAGCTATAGATGCATAATATTGTAGTGAGTGATCCTATAGCGTTGCCAATGGTGCGGAACGGGATAGTTAGGGAACACAAAATATACGGAAAAGGGTTAGCTTTGCCCCTGAAGTATTAGATTTGGTTTAATATTGCCCCCCATCCACCTATTGGAATAAATATATCCTCCCCGTTAAGGTTTTGGCTCACACATGCCCTCTAAGTTAACAACTCATTTCAGATTAAAAATTAAAATTATTTTTAATGATGTGGCTTTATTTTATTAGTTGATTTAAAACCCACCCCAAATATGTCCAACCCATCCATCCGTTTGAGACCGACCCGACCCAACTCCTACATTACCCACTAAACCATATAACCCATCATCCAAATACACTGATACTCCCCCATACGACTGATAGTCCTCTCAAAATTAGGGTTCTTATTGTTCTTCTTCTTCCCTCTCTCAAATCTGAAAATCAGAGTTCTTACATATTCTTCATCTTGTTTTAGCTTCAAAATAACTGAATCTTCTTCCGCTTCTTCCGAAATTCATACGACTGATATTCCCCTCTCTGAAAATTAATATGACATGTGGGTTATGTGGCACAACATGCCACAACAGAAGAAAATGCTCTTTGGTAATAGTTTTTTTCACATATTTTCTTACGTGACAATAAATTTTAATTTATAAACATTATTTAATGAACAACTCTTACAGGTTAATGGTGAAGGAACCTCCCGAACAGTACAAGATATGCCCTTAACGGCATCACAAGACAGTCAAATTTCAGATTCTTTTTTCATGCCTACTCCTGGAGTGAGTCAATGTGATGGACCTTCAAACATAGCTCAAAGGAAGGTATCTGTTGCACCTTCAATAATAGTTGATGATGAATATGAGGGTGAAGATGAAAATGAAGATGAATATGAAGAGCCGAATGTGATGCCTAAGGTGATATCTGAAGCTAAGACTAGGCTTGAACAAAGAAAGTTGCATCAAGAACCTATTGGTACTAGGAAGATTGGCTTCAAAGGAAATGTAGATGGTGTTAACGTGCCTACTAATCTGCCTTATTCACCAAAGAAGCTCACTTGGAGAGGCAAATCAGCTATGTCCGCAAATCAGTTGGTAGCAGAAAAGGAAAAAAAATTAGAAAACTAAATACTAAAAAAGACAAGCATTAGAGTAGTTTGTGTAGTTAAATGATTTTTGTGTAATTTGACTGTTATGTACTGATTGATTCAGACCTTATTTTTTGTTGTTTAAGTGGTGAATTAGTTGTGTAATGACTATTTTGGTTATTATAGTCATTATTGTGCAATGACTGTAAAGTGTAATGACTGCTATGTGTAGTCATTTCTAGTCAAATATTGAAAATGTTAAGTGTAATGACTTAAGTTCAGTGTAATGGCTGTAAAGTTTAAATATTGAAATTGTTAACTGTAATTCTGGTAAACTACAGTGTAATGCGTATCATTGCTAGTATTGTTTTGCTAGTAGGTTACAAATTTCACATGCGGTAATTCTAATATTCAGTAGCAGAACGAGGAATGCACTTGCTTAGACACTGCACATAACATGGATTATTGTTGTTTGGTATAATACCAGATTGATTGTAACAACCACCCCAACAAGCATAAGGTTTTTTTTAAACGGTTTATCTATAGGTGTATATATTTTTTTTTTTTCCAAACCAAAATAGAAGTTACATGCAGCTACTAGCTATTAAAAAAGATAGAAAAGCTAAAATCTAATGAACTAGCTATTACAACATGAAAAGTTGAATGCTTCCTTCTCCTATTAGTGTATGTGAATCCAATTGTCATTGACAAATACCAAGCAGCACCTATCAAGCTCTCACCAGACGCCAGGGTATATTGTCCATAGGCTAAAATAAATCCCAAACATCTCCACCATAGAGTAGAAGTCCACACGTCTTCCAAATATCGCTACTATATGATCTCAATATGCAGTGGACTGATTTTGTTCAAGTATTAATAATGTAATCGCTCATCAAGATTAATGTGTAGAAGAGGAGTCTGGCTTTAGGCAGGCTTTGCAAGGCAAAAGCTAGGCTTGATCTGGCTTTAGACAGGCTTTACAAGGCAAAAGCCAGGCATACGCTGGCTTTAGGAAGGCTTTGCAAGGCAAAAGCCAGGCTTGAGCTGGCTTTACAGGCCAAAGGCCAGGTGTGAGCTGGCTTTAGGCAGGCTTTACAAGGCAAAAGCCAGGCATGAGCTGGCTTTAGCCAGGCTTTACAAGGCAAAAGCCAGGCATGAGCTGGCTTTCGGCTGGCCTTATAAGGCAAAAGCCAGGAATTTAAGAAGGCTTTGCAAGGTAGAGGCCAGCCTTTGAAAAAGTGCCTTTTTATGATCTTGTAAGCTCAGATCCTTCCCTGCTAAAACCTTTAAAGTAGACATCATTCTAAATATTGGTAAACCATCCTCAGATTGAGAATGAAAGCATGTTAATACTACTGAGAAATGATTCAACAATCTCCATTTTCAAATGCTAGTGGGATCAGCATTTTCCTTATCATTTGGACATATTAGTTTGTACAGAGTCCAATCTTGTGAAGCCATCAGTCTGGGGCTCTTCTCTTTACTATCCTAATCCTAAGCATAAGGGTTGTTTGCACTAACATTATGCATTTATTTTCCTACTACAATCAACACCATCAAAAAGGTAACAAAACCACATATTCTCTCCATTGCCACTTTTGTGTTATTTGAATTTGTTTATTGCAAATTGTGAACCATTCTATTAGACCAACATAATAAACCAACAGAAATCTTAACAAACAAAATAGACCAACAGTCCTTACATACTTAACAAACATCAGTTTTCTCTCATCAACTTCTGCAGATATTTTATATTTGACAATCAAAACAACCAATCTAAGCAATTAAATATATGTATTTTCTTCATTTAACAACTAAAACAAACTAGTTTAAACAACTAAGATCAACAGATTTTTATTATTAATACAACCAGACCATCATTGGGCCATCAATGCAAAAATACGCAGATATGTTAGAATTTTTCATCATCAACGCAAAACATTAGAGGCCACCAACTTCAATACATCATTGTGCCAGCTACAAAAACAACAAAAATAGCCCATGACTATATCACAAGTCTTTTTCATCGCTTCGATTTCTGCTCCAAGTTTAAAACTTTCTCTTCTAAGGATACGTTATTCAAATCTGCAACTTTACTCCCAACCATATCATCCACTGTCTTCCTCAGCTTGTTTATTTCGAGACGAAGGGCATTCAACGAATTTCTTTGCTTATGGATAAATATTGACATATGAGGTGGAAGTTCTTCGTCATACCATTCCCAATATCGACAACCATTAGTCTCATAACGACAACATTTGTAGAATCTACGACCACATGTCATATTAATTTTCAGAGAAGGTAATATCAGTCATATGAATTTCGAAAGAAGCAGAAGAAGATTCAGTTATTTTGAAGCTAAAACAAGATGAACAAGATGTAAAGACTCTAATTTTCAGATTTGAGAGAGGGAAGAAGAAGAACAACAAGAACCCTAATTTTGAGAGGACTATCAGTCGTATGGGGGAGTTCAGTGTATTTGGCTGATGGGTTACATTGTAATGACCCAACCGGTCATTTTAACTTTTAGAACCCCGTTTTCTAAAATAAAACTTTTCGTAGGTACTTGTAATGATTTATGACTTGCGGGGATGGTTGTTTCGGGATTTGAAAGTGTTTGAGGTGAAACCGGAACACTTGGTTCCTTAAGTTGGCCTTAAAGTGATAAGTTTGACTTCGGTCAATATTTTACGAAAATGACCCCGGAATAAAATTTTGATGATTCCAACAACTCCGTATGGTGATTTTGGACTTAGGAGTGTGATCGAAATTTTATTTGGAAGTCCGTAGCGAAATTAGGCTTCAAATGGCTAAAATAGGAATTTAAAGTTTGAAAGTTTGACCGGGAAGTTGACTTTTTGATACCGGAGTCGGAATCCAGTTCCGAAAATTTTTATAGCTCCATTATATAATTTATGACTTGTGTGCAAACTTTGAGGTCAATCGGACTTGATTTGATAGGTTCTGACATTGAATGTAGAATTTAAAAACTTTTAGTTTCATTAAGCTTGAATTGGGGTATGATTCATGGTTTTAGCGTTGTTTGATGTGATTTAGAGGTTCGACTAAGTTCGTATGATGTTTTAGGACTTGTTGGTATATTTGGTTGTGTTTACCCAAAAAATGGATATAGTTGAATTTATACGTAGTTCCAAGGATATGTGGTATAATTTGATACGAAAAATATAATGATAAATATCAATGTGTATTTAGATTGGGAAAAATACAAGACAGACAAGATTATCTAGAACAAATGAATCTTAGAAATTCACAAGATGGAATCAATCTAAGAAAACTGAAAAAGAGATGCTTTACTCTCTAGAAATGTGTTGCTTTATATTACAATGTATGAATTTTGGAAAAACCTTGGCTTTAAGAGATGGTAGCCAAGCCCCTTTTATAATGGAGGGAATTGGCTCCAAGCATAATAAAAATAATAAAATAACATTTAGTAGGAGACCCATGATAAACCAGTTTTTCCGTGATTTATACCAAGATTCTTTCTAGTGGGATTGCAGCGGCTCTTGTGAGCTCGATCTTGCTGGGAGACGCCGACTTTGGTTTGAGCTCGATTTTGGTTCGAGCCCGATCGTGACCTCGAACGACTTCGAGGTTGATCATCTATGAGCTCGATCTTGGTTCGAATCCGATCTTGGTCCGAACCCGATCTCGATCCGAGCCCGATCTTGGTCCCAGCATGATCTTGGTCCGAGCCCCTCCGAATTGCTTCGAGGTCGAGGCCAGTGCTGGCTGGTATATCTATTCTGTGTCAATTTCCACTTGAGCTTGATAATGGTCTTGGCACGGGTCGGCCTGGTCAGATTCAAGATTTGGTTTGTTGCACCTTTGGGGTCTTGCCTCGACAAGCCATCGTTCGAACTCGATTGGTCGTGCTAAAATCGAAATCTATTTCGACCGTACACAGATAGCCCCCTCGTTTCTCAGAAAGGATGCGGCGAGAAATGATATGATATCCCAACGACTCGATCAGATATACGCTGGTATTTTTATCTATCCCGACCAAGACGTATGTGATAGCTGTCCTGTCGGTTCGGTTTTACCGAGGCATTTAATGTGACAGTCGGTGGTCGGTCACCTCTGATACTGAACCGTTTTTGTTTCAATCTATAAATATCCTTTCCTTCAACCATTCATTATTTTTATGTTGTCAGTCTTCCAAATTCCGCAAGTTTTTTTTTTCCTGAGTTTTAAGCTTGTGATTTTCACTACAAATTCTTCCGCCCTTTGTTTGCGATATTGGAAATGGCAAAAACGTCTAAAACTGTCTCGCAAAAAGAGAAAGCTTCTTCATCATGACCGTCTGATGATAAGGTGCCGGCGGAGCCGTCAGTTTATGATTATGTTCTTGGCCCATGCTCTTTGAAGATTGATTTTAAGGTGGAGAATCCTTCTTCCGTTCCGGGTCGATGCGAACATGTATCGATGTATACGTTCTCTATAACGGAGGATCACCTCGAGGCCGTTATAAAAGATTGCAACTGGGGTTCCGACGTCGTGCTGCAGATTCCATCTTCCGACGAGAGTGTTATTACTTACGTGGAGGGATTTTTAAGTATTTACGCTTATCCCTTCAACTGGGACCCATATATTCGGTGATTATTGATTTCTGCAAAAGGTATCAAGTCACCCTTGGCCAAATTCATCCTTCCTTATGGCGCATAGTAATCTTATTGCGCTTCTTCTCTACCAAAGCCGGGGGGTTGGATTTTTCTATGCACCATCTCATATGACTGTATCGGCCTCAGATCTTTCGAGGATTAATCATACTTCATCGTCGGGCATCGAAGGCTTTGATGTCGAGCATCGATGAAGACAAGGATCGGGGGTGGATGGGTCGTTATATTCGAGTGAGGACCCGTGATCTCATTCCGGAGAAGAAGATGACATTCCCTGAAGAATGGAATTTTGACCGTAAGTGGTTTTTGTTCACCTTTCATGTCTTTGTTTTTTGATGTTCTTATATATATATGTGTATGTGTGTGTGTGCGCGCGCTCCATCCCCACAAAAAATTTTCAGTTGCCCCTTGGATGCCACAAGCGGTGCCTGACCTCGAGGACTGGGTTCGAAAGTTAGCCTCGACCTCCTCTTACGCCGAGCGCGCTTGGCGGGATTTGGCAAAAAGCAGATGGGAGGCCAAGAACCACGGTGAGGTTTACTTCTTATTTCCTTCAAAGTATCCTTTGCGTTCTATTTGTTACCGATTTCCTTTTTGTGCAGACGTAACCAGGGATGCCGTTTTGAGGCCTTCGAGCGGTGAAGAAGAAAACAAGTCCTTAGTCCCTAAACAGGGTAAGGGTAAGAAGCGAAGAGCTTCCTCTCGGTCAGAGGACCCCGAGCCCAAACCTCGAAGGGTGAGAAAAAAAACAATTGCCCTTTCGATCGACTTGGTCCAACGACTGAGAGATGAAGAAGAAAAAAATAGCTCCTCGGCTTTGGTAGTCCGATCTACATAGACCGTCGAGGTTGTCAGAGCTCCCGAGCCGATGGAGGTTGTGCCTTTCGGAGTTGTTTTCGAAGATATAAATCTCGACCGGAATACTCCGAGTGATTTACTCGGGGTTATGACAATGGGTCATTCGCCTTCTCTTCCATCTTTTCCGAGGAGGCGTTGAAAGAAGCTCGAGAGTTGAAGACTTCCGATATCGGCGCAGGCTCTGGCGCGGGGGATCCTTTTAGGGATTGTTTTACCGGAGTCGACGATGGTTCTGATATCGGCGACGCTTCCCTTTTATTANAGGGGATCCTTTTAGGGATTGTTTTACTGGAGTCGACGATAGTTCTAATATCTGCGACACTTCCCTTTTATTAGAGGAAGCTCAGCGTTTCATTACTCGGGTAATGATATTTCCATACTTGGTTTCTTTGTTCTTTTCCATACTTGACTCGTGTTACTGCGCAGGCCATTAATAGGTTTCGAGTCGATCTTAGTCAATGTGAGGCCGAGCTCCAGAAGGTCTCAGGTGAGAGAGATGCCCTGCGGTTTCTTTGCAGCCAAAAGGACAAAACTATGAAGGACCTCCAGGCGGATTTGGCTAAGATCCGTGAAGAAGGGGTTGAGCTTGATAAGGAGGTGAGTCTCATTCTGTTAGAGTATGGGTCTGACTCAACCGTGGAATTTAACCCTTCGTTGTCTCAGTTGCAGCAAAAGATCGAAAAGATTGGGTTACTTCGAGAAGAAGTCGATCAAATCCGAACTGAATGCAATAGGTGGAAGGAGACCCTCGACCGCCTGGCAGTGGAAGAAGAAACCATCTTATCAAAATTATTATCGGCCGACGCTCAACTTCGAAGTGTCAAGCAAAAGGGGTCGGTTCAAGCTAAGAGGATCGAGAAGCTTGAAGCACGACTTGCTGAGGCTAAGGTAGAAGTTGAGTAGTCGAAAGTCCTGGCGGATACGTCCATTGCTGTATATCGGGCTGATGTCGAGGCCGCTCAGATGGAGGCCCGAGAAGCGACGAAGACCACTGATACTCGAGCTCATTGGGCTGCCAAACTTGCTAAGTGTAGGTCTCGGAGGGAGACCCTTGAGGAGATACACGCTAGAGGTTTCGACCTTACCGAAGAGGTAAAAGAGGCAAAAGAGCTCGAAGCGGAAGCTGAAGCCTTGGCTTCCGATGATGATGATGATGATGATGATGGGAGCGAGAGTGTGTCCGAGAGCAGAGAAGAGCCCGATGGAAAAGAGACTGCCCCCGGAGTTAACCAAGAAACTTAGCCCTTAGTTTCTATTTTGATCTTTTGTGTAGGGTCCTGTTTGAACGTTGTAAACATTCTTGTATATATATATAAAGATCTTTCCTTTTCTTGATTTGCCTCTATTTTATTCCCTGCCTTGTGAAGATTTTGTTTCATTCGTGCCTTATGAAGGTTTTCATAAGGCTTTAGGCAATTTGATCGAATTCGGACCTTGTAGCCTTTATAATCGAGTGAGTGCTTGCTTAAACTTGAAATAAGACAACCCATAGGCTTAGTAGTCGAGTGAGTGATTGCTCGAACTCGAAATGATATAGACCGTAGGCTTAGTTATCGAGTGAGTGATTGCTTGAACTCAAAATGATATAGCCCGTAGGCTTAGTTGTCGAGTGAGTGATTGCTCGAACTCGAAATGATGTAGCCCGTAGGCTTAGTTGTCGAGTGAGTGATTGATCTAACTCGAAATGGTGTAACCCGTAGACTTAGTTGTCTAGTGAGTGATTGCTCGAACTCGAAATGATATAGCCCGTAGGCTTAGTTGTCGAGTGAGTGATTGCTCGAACTCGAAATGATGTAGCCCGTAGGCTTAGTTGTCGAGTGAGTGATTGCTCGAACTCGAAATGGTGTAGCCCGTAGGCTTAGTTGTCGAGTGAGTGATTGCTCGAACTCGAAATGATGTAGCCCGTAGGCTTAGTTGTCGAGTGAGTGATTGCTCGAACTCGAAATGATGTAGCCCGTAGGCTTAGTTGTCGAGTGAGTGATTGCTCGAACTCGAAATGATGTAGCCCGTAGGCTTAGTTGTCGAGTGAGTGATTGCTCGAACTCGAAATGATGTAGCCCGTAGGCTTAGTTGTCGAGTGAGTGATTGCTCGAACTCGAAATGATGTAGCCCGTAGGCTTAGTTGTCGAGTGAGTGATTGCTCGAACTCGAAATGATGTAG
The DNA here is from genome assembly GCA_000715115.1 of Nicotiana otophora. NCBI lineage: Eukaryota > Viridiplantae > Streptophyta > Magnoliopsida > Solanales > Solanaceae > Nicotiana > Nicotiana otophora. The sequence continues at coordinate 50,408 of AWOL01S0028384.1, read as the reverse complement.
CCCGTAGGCTTAGTTGTCGAGTGAGTGATTGCTCGAACTCGAAATGATGTAGCCCGTAGGCTTAGTTGTCGAGTGAGTGATTGCTCGAACTCGAAATGATGTAGCCCGTAGGCTTAGTTGTCGAGTGAGTGATTGCTCGAACTCGAAATGATGTAGCCCGTAGGCTTAGTTGTCGAGTGAGTGATTGCTCGAACTCGAAATGATGTAGCCCGTAGGCTTAGTTGTCGAGTGAGTGATTGCTCGAACTCGAAATGATGTAGCCCGTAGGCTTAGTTGTCGAGTGAGTGATTGCTCGAACTCGAAATGATGTAGCCCGTAGGCTTAGTTGTCGAGTGAGTGATTGCTCGAACTCGAAATGATGTAGCCCGTAGGCTTAGTTGTCGAGTGAGTGATTGCTCGAACTCGAAATGATGTAGCCCGTAGGCTTAGTTGTCGAGTGAGTGATTGCTCGAACTCGAAATGATGTAGCCCGTAGGCTTAGTTGTCGAGTGAGTGATTGCTCGAACTCGAAATGATGTAGCCCGTAGGCTTAGTTGTCGAGTGAGTGATTGCTCGAACTCGAAATGATGTAGCCCGTAGGCTTAGTTGTCGAGTGAGTGATTGCTCGAACTCGAAATGATGTAGCCCGTAGGCTTAGTTGTCGAGTGAGTGATTGCTCGAACTCGAAATGATGTAGCCCGTAGGCTTAGTTGTCGAGTGAGTGATTGCTCGAACTCGAAATGATGTAGCCCGTAGGCTTAGTTGTCGAGTGAGTGATTGCTCGAACTCGAAATGATGTAGCCCGTAGGCTTAGTTGTCGAGTGAGTGATTGCTCGAACTCGAAATGATGTAGCCCGTAGGCTTAGTTGTCGAGTGAGTGATTACTCGAACTCGAAATGATGTAGCCCGTAGGCTTAGTAGTCGAGTTTATCTTAATTCTGATTATATAATAACTCCCAAAAAATAGAGGAAATGTCCTTGGATGTAAAAGATGCCAATGAAGAAAATAACTTTCTTTGTACGTTATTACACGTCTGGGTCCGGACCAATCTATATGAGCATGGTTCGCTTTGACCATTTAGCTCTTACAATTTTCCCTATCGGAACCTTTGTTATTGTGACATGACAATCATCGAGGGATCGGATATTGTTATGAATGTTGCACGATCAATGGTTGCCTCATTAAAAACCTTGCCGAAAAACCCATTTGAGATAAAACCGGTCAAGGGAAAAAGAGTGCAACGCGTGCTTTTGAGCAGGAGATCCATCTTAGCCTTGTTTGGGTTTCTGCAAGAGTCAGTTTCGAAATGCAAACGCATATTGAAAAGGCCGTACCTTAGTAGTAGTACCGTTTTAAGTGTGATACGTTACATCTGCTTGATAGTTGTTTGCCGTTTATAATGCCGAGCTTGTACAATCCTTTTCCGATGTTCTCGAGCACCTGATATGGTCCTTCCCAATTCAGTCCTAATTTTCCTTCGTTCGGATTTCGGGTGTTGAGGGTAACTTTTCTTAACACCAAGTCCCCAATTTTGAAATGGCGAAGCCTTGTTCTTCGATTATAATATCTTTTGATTCGTTGTTTTTGGGCGGCCAACTGGACGAGAGTGGCTTCTCGTCTTTCATCCGATAGTTCGAGGTTAGAATTCATTGCCTCGTTGTTTGATTCTTCTGTTGCGAATCGGAATCTGGCACTTGGTTCGCCTACTTTGACTGGTATCAATGCTTCGGACCCATATACTAAAGAGAATGGGGTCGGCCCAGTGCTAGATTTTGACGTTGTCCGATAAGTCCAAAGGACTTCGGGCAGTATTTCTCTCCATTTTCCTTTGGCATCGTTTAACCTCTTCTTTAAGTTTTGAATGACAGTTTTGTTTGTTGACTCGGCCTGTCCGTTTCCACTCGGGTGGTACGGCATTGATAATAACCTTCTTATCTTATGGTCTTCGAGGAATCTTGTTACTTTGCTGCCAACGAATTATTTTCGATTGTCACACGCTATTTCTGCGGGTATCCCGAATCAGCATATGATATGATCCCAAATAAAGTCTATTACTTCTTTCTCTCTTATTTTCTCGAACGCGTGCGCTTCAACCCATTTAGAAAAATAGTCAGTCATAAATAAAATAAATTTAGCTTTACCTGGGGTCGGTGGCAGAGGACCGACGATATTCATCCCCCACTTCATGAACGGCCATGGGGACAGGACTGAGTGGAGTTGTTCTCCAGGTTGGTGGATCATTGGCACAAACCTTTGACATTTGTCATACTTACGAACAAATTCCTTCTCATCTTTGCCCATATCGATCCAATAATACCCTGCTCTGATTATTTTTCAAACTAGTGTATCGGCTCCAGAGTGATTCCCACAGGTACTTTCGTGCACTTCTCGTAGAATATAATCGGTGTCTCCTGGGCCTAAGCATATAGCCAACAGTCCATCGAATGTTCTTCGGTATAGCGTTCCATCCGAAGCCAATGTGAATCGAGTTGCCTTAGTCCGCAGTGCTCTAGTGTCTTTAGGGTCCGATGGGAGTTTTCCGCTTTTCAAGAATTTAATATACCTATTTCTTCAATCCCAAGTTAAACTTGTCGAATTTATTTCGGCGTGACCTTATTCGATTACCGATCTCGAAAGCTGAACAATGTTTCCTGAGCCCGAGTCATCTACCTTGATCGATGATCCCAGATTCGCAAGCGCATCGGCCTCATTATTCAGTTCCCGTGGTACATGCCATAAGGTCCATTGTTTGAAATGGTGCAAAGTGACCAGCAGTTTATCTAAATACCTTTGCATCCTACCTTCTCGAACTTCGAAAGTTCTGTTTACTTGACTTACTACCAGCAAGGAGTCGTAATTGGCTTCAATGACTTCTGCTCGCAAGTCCCTAGCTAGTTCCAGACCTGCAATCATGGCTTCATACTTGGCCTCGTTGTTAGTGAGCCTGATAGTTTTAATAGATTGCCTAATAGTATTACCCGTGGGTGGTTTCAAAACAATGCCCAGCCCGAACCCTTTTACGTTCGAAGCCCCGTCCGTAAAAAGGATCCATACACGCGATGACTTCCCCGATGTCGACTGAAGTTCTTTTTTGACTTCGGGTACGAGGGCTGGCATGAAATAGGCCACAAAGTCTGCTAAAATTTGAGACTTGATGGCCGTACGGGGTTGGTATTCGATATCGTACCCACTGAGTTCGACGGCCCATTTGGCTAATCGGCCTGATAGTTCGGGTTTATGCAAAATATTACGAAGCGGGTAAGTGGTTAACACACATATGGGATGACACTGAAAATACGGCCTTAGCTTCCTTGAAGCGCTTATTAGAGCAAGTGCCAATTTTTCTAGGAGCGGATATCTAGTTTCCGCATCTCCTAGGGTTCGACTAGTATAATAAACGGGGAATTGCGTACCTTGCTCTTCTCGAACTAGGACACCACTTACGGTGACTTATGATACTGCCAAATACAAACAGAGTTTTCCGTTTGTTTTGGGAGTGTGAAGCAGTGGTGGGCTTGATAGATACCGCTTTAGTTCCTCTAATGCTCGTTGGCATTCCGGGGTCCAAGCAAAATCATTCTTCTTTTTGAGTAGATAGAAAAATTTGTGACTTCGATCTGATGATCTCGAAATGAATCGGCCTAAGGCTGCAATCCGTCTGGTCAGTCTTTGTACGGCTTTCACGCTGTCCACGATGGTGATGTTTTCGATGGCCTTGATTTTCTCGGGGTTTATCTCGATTCCTCAGTTTGATACCATGAAGCTGAGGAATTTGCCCGAACCGACCCCGAATGCACATTTTTCGGGGTTGAGTTTCATGTTGTATTTTCTTAAAATCTCGAACGTTTCCTACAAATGGGTCAAATGATCCTCTGCGCGCAGGGATTTAACTAGCATGTCATCAATATATACTTCTATTAATTTACCTATTTGTTCTTCGAACATTTTATTTACTAAACGTTGATAAGTAGCTCCTACATTTTTTAGCCCGAAGGGCATTACATTGTAACAGTATGTTTCATATCTGGTTACAAATGCCGTTTTTCCTGGTCCTCCGAGTTCATCTGAATTTGATTATACCCGGAATAGGCATCGAGAAAGGTGAGGATCTCGTGGACGGCCGTGGCATCGATCATGCGATCGATGTTGGGCAGTGGAAAGGAATCTTTCAGGCATGCTTTGTTTAAATCCTTATAATCCACACACATTCTAAGTTTGTTCCCTTTTTTAGGTACTATAACTACATTGGCTAACCATTCGGGGTATTTCATCTCCCGAATGGACCCTATTTTGAGAAGTTTGGTTACCTCATTCTTTATGAACATGTGCTTTACCTCCGATTGGGGTCTTCTCTTTTGCTTCACCGATCTGAACTTAGGGTCCAAACTTAGTCGATGCGTCGTTATGTCCGGTGGTATCCCTGTTATATCTAAATGGGACCAGGCGAAACAGTCGATATTATTGATAAGAAATTAAATGAGTTTTTTCCTGAGTTCGGGGATCAAACCCGTTCCCAGGTATACCTTTCGTTCGGGATAATGTTCGATTAGTGTGATTTGCTCCAGTTCCCCAATAGTTGATTTGGTGGCATTGGGATCATCGGGGGTCATGAACGATCGACGGGTCCATCGATCGTCATTTGCTTCGATGTTCTGCTTATCTGGCTGGGCCGAAGCTGATGTCTGTGATTGCTATTTGGCGTTTTGTTCTTCGATTGTATCTCCTTCTGAACCTGTTCCTTTTATCGGTGAGGACGAAGATATTGAACATGTTCCTTTGCGGCTGGCTGTTCTCCGTACACTATTTTAACACCTCTCGATGTTGGGAATTTGAGGACCTGGTGTAGGGTCGAAGGTATGGCTCTCATGCTGTGGATCCATGGCCTTCCGAAAAGGGCGTTATATCTCATATCGCCTTCGATCACATGAAATTTTATTTCCTGAATGGTTCCGGCCACGTTTATCGGTAGGATTATCTCGCCTTTTGTGGTTTCACATGCCATATTGAATCCGTTCAGAACCAGAGTTGCAGGTACGACCTGGTTCTGTAAGCCGAGCTGTTCTATGACCCTCGATCTGATGATATTGGCTGAGCTACCTGGATCAATTAGCACATACTTAATTTTAATTTTATTCACGAGTACGGATATTTCCAGTGCATCATTATGGGGTTGGGTGATTCCTTCTGTATCTTCATCACTGAAAGACAAGGTCCCTGTGGGTATGTATTCTTGAGTTCGAGATCACTTTTCCTTGACAATAGATGTTCTAGCGCATTTAAGCACTGGTCCCTGCGGGGTATCGGCGCCGCCGATGATCATGTGAATGACTTGTTGCAGTTCTTTTAGCTCGTTTTGCTTGTCGAAGTCCTTGCTCTTGAAATGATTCTTCGCCCTATCGCTCAGAAATTCCCGAAGGTGCCCCTTGTTAAATAAGCGGGCTACTTCCTCTCTTAATTGCCTGCAATCTTCGGTCCTGTGACCATGGGTACCATGATATTCGCACATTTGATTGGGATTCCTTCAGGCAGGGTCGGTCTGCATAGGTTGAGGCCATTTAGTGTCTTTGATGCATCCGATGGGTGACACGATAGCAAATGCACCGACGTTGAAGTTGTATTTCGACAGTCGAGGGGCTTCTACAGGATTGGCATGTTTATCGAAGCCGCTTTTACTCATCAGTCCCAGGGAATTTTGTCCCCGGTCAATCCTTCCATTGTTTCGAACTGTATTGCGTGTTGAACCATTGTTTATCCGATCTGTGACGTACGTCCGATATCGATCTTGGTTTGACCTTTGATCCCGGTCGATCTCCCTTTGATTTTTAATAACTGTTCTGTTCCGATGAACGGGTCCGTATGGAGCCCCCAACTGATCATCCTCAACCCTAATCTTCGATTGATATCGGTTGTGTACGTCTGCCCAGGTTATTGCTGGATACTCGATCAGATTTTGTTTCAGCCGATGTGATGATGTAGAACTTAGCTGGTTCAACCCTTGGGTGAAAGCTTGGACAGCCCAATCGTCTGTGACCGGGGGTAATTCCATACGTTCCATTTGAAATCTGGATACGAATTCCCTCAGCATTTCATTCCCCCTTTGTTTTACTTTGAAGAGGTCTGATTTTTTTGTTGCAACCTTTATGGCACCAGCATGTGCCTTTACGAACGCATCCGCTAACATGGCAAAAGAGTCGATGGAATTCGGTGGTAAATTGTGGTACCATATCATTGCTCCCTTCGAGAGGGTCTCCCCGAATTATTTTAATAGCACGAATTCGATCTCATCGTCCTCCAAATCGTTGCCTTTTATGGCACATGTGTAAGAGGTGACATGTTCGTTGAGATCGGTCGTACCATTATATTTGGGAATTTTAGGCATACAGAATTTTTCGGTGCTGCACTTGACGGAAAAGGCTTTTGTATGATTTCTTTTGAATCAAGACCCTTTATCATTGGTGGAGCCCCCGGGATTTGATCGATCCTGGCATTATAAGTTTCCACCCTCTTGTCGTTGGCGTCGACTCGTTTTGTAAGTTCCTCGAGCAATTTGGTAATTCCGGGTGTAGTCCCCGATCCTTGCTCGTTAGATTTCACTACGGCGGGTTCTGTTCTAGGGGTAGCTTCTCGAAGTGGATCGGACTATGGCCCGTGTTGTGCGCGAGTTTGGCTCTGTAGTTGAGCTATCGCTACTTGTGGGCTTGTAGCATCTCGAAGATCATACGCAGGCTGGTCTCGGGCTTCGGATCGAGCTCCGCCCTGAATGCTTCTTTCCTATTCGGAACGTTGATTTGCCTCCAAAGCTATTTGTGAGTTGACATCCAATGGTATTTCGGCTCGAACCTCGGTGCCATTGTCAATTGGCCTTCCGGCCACGGGTGCCAAGTTATTGGTTTCATCTTGAAGG
>AWOL01S0028384.1:2251-34804 GCA_000715115.1 Nicotiana otophora | reverse complement strand
CCTCGCCCCCTCCCAAACCCCCAATCCCACTCTCTTTTTCCTAAATATACCCTTCTACCGTTAAATTCGGTCCAGGTGGACATCCAATCATACGTAACACTGACATTTGATGAGGTGGATACCACGTATCATGCCATTTTCTTTCTTTTTCTTCACCACCATAACCTCCACCATAGACAATATTGAGTTTATACAAAGTCACTCATCAATTTCAAAATCCTTATCTGGAAGCCACTCATCAATCTCAAGATCCGCGTCTAGAAGTCTACCAGCAACTTCCAAGTTCCTAGTAACCCTGAGGAAAATCAGGGCATATGTAAATATTTCCAACGAAAGAAATTCTTGTAACTGGATCCTATATATGTAAGATAATTAATTCGCAACCATAGAAGAGATTAAGACACAATTATGCAACTAAAGTTAGAGTCTAAGAGAGTGTACCATTAAACTCCATAGATCCAGCGGTGACAGCAAATAACGATTAAATCTGAGACCAATTTTCACGATCCACTAACTACGCGCTTTCACAACCCGGAGAACTTGATTGTTGGGACGTCTACCGTTACCACGTACTTAAGAGGCATAATACGCTAGAGTTTTTCTAATAGCTAGGAAAAGGAGGTAGCCTCTATTTATAAAAATGCCTACCCATTAGAGGCCAATTGTTATTGGATCTCACTTATCCACACACATAGTATTTAATATTAAGCCTTTTATTTATCCACCACTTAGGCCACGTCACTATCCTTTCAGGCTATAACTAATTAACGTAAGTCCAAATTCTAACATTCTCCCACTTGGATGCCAATGTTAATGGAGGACAAGAAAACAATTTTAAAATTTCTGAGTTTTAAGAAATCATTTTGAAAAACGATTTTAGACTCTACAGTAGACACACTACTCACATATTTAAGGATATAATGACCCATATAGCAATCCATCGAGTCTCAATAGAAAATACTAACAATGCACAAGTCTCCTTTCATTTGGACTATTTGTTTACAAGGATTCATCAACCCAATTGGTATGGAAAACCCAGCTCGTGCCATAATTTGTTCATATATACACTAGTAGTACCTAAAACTTATGCCAATTTTTCCTAAAAATTCATTATATGAATAACGGGGCTTTAAGATATATACTTTTGGTTGATGTGGAATTGTTTATATTTTAAAAAAAGAAAGAAATTAATGGCTGAGTAACACTAAGAGAGGTGGTACCACCAAAAATTATAGTGTAGTTTTAATTAAGTACCTATTCATTCTTAATTAGTTGTCTCGGATTTGTGTCCTAAAAATGAAGTCGCCTTTGGTAGGGAGCATTTTAACTCCAAAGTAGAATTCTTCGATGCTAATCCGGATTGGTCGATCCCCCAAGCGAATACGGGACGCCAACCGGTGGTAAAAAGTAACGGAGAGAGGTAGACTTTTTATAGTTAAAGATATCCGAATAAGATGACCATATCTTGGAGTTGTCTTTGGTAGGAAGCAGTTTAACCCCTAAAATATAATTTTCTGCCCTAATCCGGATTAGTCAACCCCCGAAGCAAATACGGGACGCCAAGTGGCAAAAGAGAGGTGGACTTTTCATAGTTAAAGTTATATGCACAAAATGCTCATATCCATGTAGTCGTCTTTGGTAAGGAGCACTTTAACCTCAAAAGTAGAATTTTTATTATGCTAATCCAGATAGGTCGACCACCAAAGAAAATATGGGACGCCGGGTGGCAAAAAATATCTAAGAGAGGTGCCGGATTAATCGACCCCCCAAAAAAATACGGGACACAGGGTGGTCAAAAAAACTAAGAAAGGTGGACCTTCCATAGTTGAAGATATTCGAATAAGATGATCATATCCCCGAGGTGTATTCCTTATCAGCATATACAAGATAGTGATTGGAAAGAAGACCATTTTCGCCAATTGCCAATGAAAGAGAAAATGAGCCTCCCATCATATTCTGATACCTTTTAATTAATACATCCACCCACTTTCATAAAGGTAAATATTGTGACCACGTACCTTTAATAATTGTCATAGAAGGGGATAGTTAGAGGTCAATTGGTTATTCTAGAACGCTTTTTTACCCTCTCCTTGAATTTGGTGGAAGAGATAAAGGGTATTTCTTGTTTATTTTTCGTCTTACTTTGGACATTAAGTTATAAGAGACTTAGTTTGGATTTAAAGTCTATGGGGGTTTGAATTTGTCATCGAACCCATAGTTCATTTTAATTACTGGGCCGCAATTAATTGTTTATACTTTTTAAATAAATTTCTTTATACAAATATAAAATCTATGCATAAGTTACTGAATTAGTCCGAATCCATAGCTATATATACTGTAGCTCTGCCGCTGAAGTTGACATTCTTTGAAACAGATAATGAGACACATATATAGGACTAAGGGTGGCAAGCGGGCGAGTCGAGCCAGATATGGGCGGGTGAAAAATAGATAAAATATTTAATCCGGCCCATATTTAATACGGATAGAAAATATTGTGTTAACCGGGAGATAATATGGATATCCATATTATCTATGACTTCTTGAATATAATCACTTTTGGGAGAATTACTAGTCTTCCAAACTTAAGAAATACCCAATTTGAGTCTTAGCAAATGTAAAAGTTAAACCCATTGATTATCTATTTTTAAGTGAATAATATGAATCTTATCCATATTTGACACATTTTTAGAATATTAATTATCTAACCCATTTGTAACGGTTAATATGAAACAATAATTGTATTTTAATCTATTTTGCCACAACTATATATGACTGTCGCTAAGTTTGTATAGGTATACCACTATAATGAAAGCCTACTATAGGAACTTTATTCTTGGGATATACTAAAGTCAAAATGAGAGGTTGGCCCTCAGTTCAGAGCAAACAAAGGACTTCGAATATAAAGAATTCAGGACTAGAATATATAACACTTTTACTGGCAAAAGATTCGTCAACTTACTTCTATTGTATATAAAGGAGCTAATTAATGGACTGAAAAATGAAAATTTGAAAAATAAGAGAACTAAGCTTTCAATGGTAAATATTTAATCCACGTTCTGTATTTACACCAAAACATATCAATTTATCATAGTTAAGTAATAGAAGTCTATGCAAAGTGCAAACACATGTAATTCTATTTTTTTTTATTAAACACCATGCGGATATATATATTAAGCACAATCTACATAAGCAGATTTAGGATTTTAAGATTACAGATTTTAAATTCTAGTACAGGATTCGCTTATTGAATTCGATGATAAATTATTTATACATGTTAAGTGAATTTTTAATTTCAACACAAATATATAGCTTGGACGAAAGTTGTAACTAATAATGTTGATCGATCTCTAACGACCTAACAGATCTATGTAGTTTCACGATTATGGAAATGATTTAACTTCATAATAATACTTGAGACTCTACTCAGGACACTTGCTTTCCATTTTCGAAGAAATTAGAACCAAACAAGTTAGAATATTATAATTGTCTACCCGTAAAATGATATAATGAAATTTGTTATGTGGTTAATAGACAAAAGAATTGATTTAATCCAAAAAATAATAAAGAGATAAGATTAATATTAAAATTAGCAATCGAAATTGAAAAAGATGACAAACATAGCTTCGAACTCAGTGTCTTCGAAAGCAAAAGTGAAAGTAACGATAAAGTACAAATAAAGTTGTTAAATTGATAGCAAAAGTATCAAAATAAAGCTTTTGTATGCAGAAAGTCTCGTCCCTTTATAATGGCTATAGAGCCTACTGTTTATATCTTTTTCTAGGAAACAAGATTCTAGGATCAAGCTCCTCTTAAATGATAATAAAAGAGTCATTGATAAACATGTAACGGCAGGCCATGAATGCAAATATTCTTTGCAACGGTCGCTCATTTAATGTTAATGAATATTCCCTCATTGAATGATATCCGATGCCAAACTTTGATCTTCTCCCATTGGCAACGCTCCCTTCGGGATTTATTCGGTGCTGATTACATTCGTTGTATCCGGTATTGGTTGTTACATGACTTTTCATTTACCTATCTTTGGTTCCACGTGTCATGTTACCATTCGACCATCTGTTATAAATAAATTTTACCCCATACAAATAGTTTTCCTACTTTTCGGTGACATATCTTAGTATCACCGGGAAGTTGGTAAAGACTCTTTTCTTGGCGGGAAAGTTTCTGAACAGTCTTTGACGCTTGAAAGGACGCATGTCTTCTCGCATTTAATACCCCGAACACGTGTTGTCTCATAATTCAGCAAATATTTTTTCAGTTTTTGAGATAATCATTACCACAATTTTTGTCGTCTATAACTTCCCTTAAACTCATTATTTTTACTTCTTTACTTCCAAAATTTTCATAAGTCTTCCTTCTTCCCTGCATTTGCTTAGAAATCTTTCCATCTTCTTCAACTTTCTCAACGAAAGTTTCAATAAACTTTTGTTACCATAGCTTCTTTCACTACTTTCTTTGGAAACATCGGTCTTCTTTCTGGTGGAAACCCAAAGAAAAATAATGACAAGGAGGTTGAAGTCGATTCTGATCCTCCCACTGTTATCACCACCATACCACATCATCTCAGTATTGCGAATGATTTTCAAGAGAAGCCTCTTTTTGCGTCTTCACGGACTTGGCCATTTAGTAGGCATCTCTCCTCCATTTGCCCTTCTAGTATCCTCGTTGTGAAGGAGGACTGCAACTTCCCTAATCTTGAAATCCTTTCCCCGGATATGATAGAGTGAGCTACCTTCTCCAAGGACGGGTTTACGTATGTGTCACGACCCAAACACTCACCCGTCGCGATGGCGCCTATATCAATACTAGGCAAGCCGACAATATCAATAAACTCCCATATATTTTAAGTTTAAAAATATAATATCTAAATTTAGCGGAAGAAAAACTCACAAATACATATATAAACACTCCCAAAACCCGATGTCACTGAGTACTTGAGCATCTAATATGAATACAAGTCTAGAAAATATGGTCTACAATAGTTTAAGACCAAATACAGTAAATAAGGAGATAGGGAAGGAGAGGCAAGGTCTGCGAAACACGGCAGCTACCTCAGAATCTCCGAAAAATCAACCGTGCAAAAGAATCAGCACTCGCTATGTCCGAAAATATCTGGATCTGCACACGAAGTGCAGGGTATAGTATGAGTGCAACCAACTCAGCAAGTAACAATTATAAATAAGGAACTGAAGATAGTGACGAACTACACAGCTACAGTTCATTTTCAGTAATTCCAGCAGAGATTAAACATACTTTCAAATCCAGCAGTTTAAGTCAAATCAATTTTATACAATTCAAATTCATGTAATGCGGATATAAAATCTTTCAAAAAATTTTACAACATTGATAGATAGCAACTAAGTGCAACAACAAATGAAAAATAAGTACATCCTCTCACGGCAACAGTCACTCAACTCGTCACAACAGCTTAACCACTCGGCTCTCTTCCCTCAACACTCACACTCAATGGGTACCCGCGCTCGCTAGGGGTGTACGGACTCTAGAGGGGCTCTTACAATCCAAGCGCTATAATCTGTACGGACAACTCACGTGTTGCACGGACAACTCACGTGTTGCACGTACAACTCACGTGATATAGTATCAATATCTAGATCCGCACGAAAAACTCACGTGATGCACGGACAACTCACGTGCTATAGTATAATAATATCTGAATCCGCACGGACAACTTACGTGCTGCACGGATAACTTACGTGCTATAGTATAATAATATCTGGATCTGCACGGACAACTCACGTGCTATAATAATATCTCACAATCAGGCCCTCGGCTTCACTCGGTCATAAATCTCTCTAGTCTCTCGGGCTCTCAATAGTCATGATACTCAGCCCAAATAATAATAATATGATACATCAATAATGAATAATAGAGACTGAGATAAAATAAACAAATAAACTGTGACTGAGTACAAAGCAATAATTTAGCAGATAATTCAACATGTACACGACCTTTATGGGTCCCAACAGTACCAACATATAGCCTAAACATGGTTTATAACATGACTTACAGTCAAATTTTTATAACACATAGAGAGCATATAGCTAACAACAAGTTATTCAACTTTACAGTTTCACGAGACGGACCAAGTCATAATCCCCTCGGTGCACGCCCACACGCCCGTCACCTAGCATGTGCGTCACCTCCAAAATAATCACATGACACAAAATCTAGGGTTTCATATACTCAGGACCAGATTTAAAACTGTTACTTACCTCAAACCGTGAAATGTTTATTCCGCTAAGCCTTTGCCTCGTGAATTGGCCTCCAAACGCCTCGTATCTAGTCACAAATAATTCGATCCAGTCAATAAAATTTATTGGAATTAATTCCATAAAAAATGCTAATTTTCCATAAAAATCAAAAATTTAGTTCAAAAATCGCCCGTGGGGCCCACATCTCGAAATCCGGCGAAAGTTATAAAATATGAAATCCCATTCGACCACGAGTCTAACCATATCAAAATCCTACCTCAACTCGACCTCCATATCTTCCAATCTTATTTTCAAATCCCCGATTTACACCTCAAAAACATGTAATCTAGTCAGATTATTCGATGATAATTCAATATTATGAAGTAGAAATGATCACAAGTGACTTACCTCAAGATTTCCCGTGAAACCCCCTTTCAAAATCGCCCAATCCGAGCTTGAAAATATTATGTTTTCAAACTTAAAATATATGAGAGTTTATTGAGATTGTCAGCTTGCCCAGTATTGAGATAGGCGACATCGCGACGGGTGAGAGTTTGGGTCGTGACAAGTTGGTATCAGAGCTCTAGGTAACATAGGTCTCACGAGTCATGAGCAGGTTTAGTAGAGTCTTGCGGATCGGTACGGAGACATCTGTACTTATCTTTGAGAGGCTGCCGCCCCTTAGGAAAATTTCTCTTTCTTGTATTCTATCATGCGGAATTGATTCAGCTTGAAACATAACTCTTTGAATTCCTTCCACGCATTTTGTATATGCATATGAGCGCTCGGTATCAGTTGTGTATTGCCGACTTGTGATTCAATGAACGAGGTTCAAGATGTGTATTCTGTGTTTTCGTGATGGGCTAGTCTGGAGGACTTGAGGCCAGGTTTAGACCGCATCTTAGGCTCGGTAGCTTCAGTCGTAACCTGTACATTTGGACTCATATGTCCGGTAATGTCTCTACGAGTGGAATTTATGGCTCGATGATCGGTGGAATGGCTTTGTGATGTGTATGACATAACTGAGGGGTGTGTTAAGACGATTTGAATGTGACGAGAAGTGTTTTCTTGAAATATAAAGGAAGGCCATTGGGTGTTTGATTTTCGTTTGATGTGACGTACGGTCTCGAGTGTGAATATTTTGAAGGATCTTTCACGTTGTTAAATTTTGGGATAAATTAAATTCTCATGTCTTGTCAATGAGTTTGGACTCAAGAAGAGTAAGTGATTATGTAGTAATTGTGGTTGCGAATGGGTATTTCTGATGTTGATGGCTCGAGAAAGATGATCTTCGAAGAGACTTAGAGTCGGTAACATTTTATTGGTTCCGGCGACAGAGATGCATTTCGATTTGATGCAACAGTTGGGCAGAAAAGTATAAGGGAAGACATGACGGGAAGTGTTTCGCGGTGGTTGAAGTACTAGCAGGTCAAGTAGGAGAAGTAGAGGTTGAGAAGTTTCTTAAAGGAGATGATTTAACTGAAGTAAGAGTGGCAGATTAGCATATAAATTCAATGGTAGGGTGGTCGTGAGCCTTGAGAAAGTGTAGAACTGTTTGGAATCGTGATAGAATGTGATTTGGCCTGCAGACTTTATTTGGAGTGATGGTTACTGTACGAAGAAAGATTGAATATGGCAGAAAGGAGTTTGTTTAAAATGAAGAGGGATGTGAAGATCTGATTATCGTTTCAGGCGCAATATGGCTGGAGTTCGGAAGGTATTATTGAACTTTCAGCTGATGTCAATAGGGAAAGTGCAAACTTATACAAATGGTGGGCGAGTATGAGCTCAGGAGAATTTACTGATTACGTAGTCGTTGCACCCAGTGCAGCATCGTTAGAAGATGTCGGTAAGGAATTCCACATGTGGGTTATCTCCCGTGAGCAGTTAGCAGTGGCGTGATGTTGATAAAGCTTTTGCGAGGAATATTACTTGCTACCCGGTAAGAGGTCGAGTGTATGACTGTGGCTGGTGATTCGGAATGTTCATGAAAAGCTTAACAAAAGACTTCGAGAAGTATGACGGGTTAACAATGCGAGATCTTGGTAATTGAGAAGGAGAAATCCTTACAGGTTCTAATTTATATAATTGTAGCTTAAAGCTAAGTGGGGGAGCGTGCTATTGACAATTTGATTTCATGGTTATGTGTTAAATTTTAGTTTTGGTACGAGTCATACTTGTGGATTAGTTATGACTTGCAGAGGTTGAGATCGAGGATGACTCGAGTAAAGAAATTCCTGAATATAGGTTATACTACACTTTATGAGTATATGAAAATCATGGGATGATCGAGTTGTTATTGTTGGATGTAGCACGCACGAAGTATGAATTTGATTGGTGATGTTAAGGCACGGTTACTTCTTTAAGTGGGGTAAAGCTAAGGGAGCACGTGTTTTTTGGCTCGTTCAGGCGGTGCAATTTAGATTTGAGCAGAGTGGAGGACTCTCTAGAAGGTTCTAATGGGTTCAAGATTTATATATAGCAATTGAGAATTTCTCCAGACTTGTGTATAGATAAAATATGAGATTTGCATTTGATGATGCCTCGACTTACGAAAATTCTGTATGACTATGGATTCTACATTTTAGTATAAGGAAGGTAAGAAGAATAATTTTAAATCCACATAAGGTATTTTCAGAGTGAGTGTTATAATTGTGGTATTTATGGAGGTGTTTAAGAAGAATACAGCTGCTTAAGGGACGTAGGGTGTTGTGGATCTATGCTAAGCTTTGTGGGGTGAGTTGTGGCTACAAATCGTGGCAATTTAGCAAGGAGAAGTATCAATCTGAAGACAAATTCGGAAGGGACTCGGAGAAATAGGACAACTTGGTAGTAGGTTGGATCAGTATGGTAATAGATATGATCGGTTCTTTTGGGTGCTTATGATGTGGGGGTTTTCTCCAGGTGCTTTGTAAAAATACTCTTGGATTTGGCAACCTGCGTGGCTGGGTTGAGTTAGAGGGATTCAGTTCTAATAGCTTGGTTGCGTGCAAATGGGTTCCGAAGAGTTCTTAATGGTTTTTACCACGGTTCGAGGAGTATATTTCCTTCCGGCATGAGGGATATGTTGCGTATTGAGATTTTCTCCTGGAGGAGATCAAATGGAAGGTTTCTAATTGATCGAGTATGTATTCTGCTTGTGACTCAGAGTGATTATGAGATTCTGGTACTCTTCACATGATGGCATGGTAGACGTGGTGTATTGTGTGGGATTGAGATTTGCATGTGCAGGGTCACAATTAAGTTTTGAAGGGAAGGACATAAATTCGTAGGCAGCATGGACGGTTTCAGATGACTAGGTAAATGATATTACAAATCGGTATGGCCTGATGAGAGTATACATTTCAGAAGGGGCAATGTGTTTTGATTCATGGATACTTCATTGGTATTGCGGCACTCTCCTGGTTGATCGACTATTGATATTCAAATTTTGCTATATGGCACGGGAGAATTATAGAAGTATTCCTCGTGGGATGATCGTGTATGAGAGATGTGTTAGACATTCGGCAGTGGAGTTGGGATCAGATATAGTGATTCGTGTGTTCTATGGATTTGGAGACTGGGAGTTCTCAATAGTATATTATTTCGGTTTGCGGACTATTTGAGGTGAGTATTTTATTTTAACTCAGTGGAGGCACTAGTCGCGTTAATTATTTGTGATAGCTATGCGCTATAAGTGTGCATATATGTGAGGTTTGAGCCAATGTGCGGGTATTGTGGCAGGTATTTATACTCGAAAGAATGCGTAGGCTATGATATGCCTAGAGTTGATTGTTAAGCATAAAGTTATAACGTTTCTCGCATTCTTACCTTTGTTGAGAACTATCTGGGCTACACGTGAGGTTAAAAGGCTAATTCCCTGAATAAACGTGGTAGTTACTACTTCCGCATTAAATTGCCGATTTGAAGTGTGATAGCAGACTTTGCACATGCTTACACTATGACGTGTTATTTATACCAGTCCAGGAGCATGAGAATCTTATTTCATTATCATATACACGTGTACTTGTTTAATTGCTCATGTATGATATTCTGGGACTGGAGGCATGTGACCATGCCAGGCGATTTATATTATTGGCGCATGAGTTGTCCGTGGCGTGTGTGGGAATTCTATTTCTATAATAATTTACCTGATCTATTAATTTCCTTCCTCTACAACGGTTATCCTCTTCACAAAATTTGAGTTGGTTGTAATATTGTGGTTGTGGTGGTGCTTGTTGAACTTGCAATACGGTTCTCTTCCTTGAGACATCTCCCATATTTGGGTACACGGGTTGCACAGTTGTGGCTTGCGTTATATTGATGTGGCGTGTCTGTGGGATAGTTGTGTTTAATAAAATAAGGTCATTGGACCTAGAATGGGTACTATCAGGCTTAATTATGGTATATTCGGGAGGATAATATTGAAAGTCGGCTTAGGAGAGGATTGTGGTTTTGGTTGGGACGAGAGAGCTCCATGGCTAGTTTATCTGATGAGTGGTTATGAGTTTTTGATTGTTTCTTTCATCTTTGGAAGTGTACGAAGGTTTTGGAATGAGGTTCTGTTGAATGGGGTGTTTTATACTTGTATTTAGTTGGTTTGAGTAGTTACTGTGATCAGAAATGGTGTTACGAGTGTGCGAGTTGTGCAGTATGTTATGCGATTATATCTGGGATTATGGTTATAGCTGGATACAGTTTGTTCAGGCTTATACAGTGTGTATATATGAGATTTGGGTCTTGAAAGGAATTCTGGATGTTAGAAATTTGGCTTCAAGGTTTTTGGGCTAAGGTTAAATTAATGATTTTCAGTTATGTTGTGTGGTCAGGACTATATAGAATAGGGTGACATGAAGTCGCCCCGGGTACGTGCGTGGTAGGATGGAATAGTGATTTGATGGCTTGGAAACAACTCTTGGCACGTTTGAGAACGGACGTATGTTTAAGTGGGGGAGAATGTAATGACCCGACCGATCGTTTTGAGTATTACAACCCTGTTTTCCAATTTACTGCTCAATTTATGCCTTATAATTAATTTATGACTGAACAGGTTAGTTGGTTCGGGCCTGGAAGGATTTCAGAGTGAAATGAGATATTTAGTCTCATAATTAAAAATTTAAGTTAGAAAAGTTGATCGGATGTGGACTTGTGTGTAAACGACCTCGGATTTGAATTTTGATAATCCCGATAGCTCCGCATGGTGATTTTGGACTTAGGAGCGTGTGCGAAAAATTTTTTGGAGGTCCGTAGTAGAATTAGGCTTAAAATGGGGAAAGTCGAATTTATGGAAAATTTGACCGGGGGGTTGACTTTTTGATATCGGGGGATTCAGACTCAGATTTCGACCCCGATATCAAAAAGTCAACCCCCCGGTCAAATTTTTCATAAATTCGACTTTCCCCATTTTAAGCCTAATTCTACTACGGACCTCCAAAATATTTTTCGCACACGCTCCTAAGTCCAAAATCACCATGCGGAGCTATCGGGATTATCAAAATTTAAATCCGAGGTCGTTTACACACAAGTCCACATCCAGTCAACTTTTCTAACTTAGATTTTCAATTATGAGACTAAATGTCTCATTTCACTCTGAAATCTTTCCAGACCCGAACCAACTAACCCGTTAAGTCATAAATCAATTGTAAGGCATAAATTGAGCAGTAAATTAGAAAACAGGGTTGTAATACTCAAAACGACCGGTCGGGTCATTATAGTATGTCTATATATATCTCTTTACCTTGGGTCCATTTATCTTGGGGTTGAGTGAAGGGCTCAATCCAATAATTTTGGAGTTTTGCCACCAGTATCAGGTCTCCTTAGCACAAGTAGTACCTTCTATATGGCGGACGGTGGCCTGCTTTCATCAATTGTGCTTGAAGACCGGGGAAACCCTAACCCTTGTACACATAATGAACCTTTACTCTCCCAAAAGTTTCCGTGGGGGAGTAATAAACTTAAGCAAGCATGGTTACCACTCTCTCCTCACCAGTCGTGGAATTGCTTTCGTAAGTTTTTGATCATTCATTTCCTTCCTATGTGAAAAGATTGTTTTCCGTTTATTACTAATTTTCTTATTTATTTTATTTCAGCTACCTGATGGTAACCACCATGGGTTCAAGTCCTGGACCAATGGGTTCAGAAAATTCTGGAAATCACGACACCAGAATTCTGCCGATGGAAGAAAATGGCCCGGGTGGAAGGCCAAGCACCATGGTAAGTCAAAATACCCTTTCTTATATCCTTGCTCGAACATAAGAAACCTTCATGAACAACTTAGTACCTCTATGTTTTGGCCCGATACAGGACTTCCAAGAGGCTCTGTCACTTACCCGAAGGTCGACGCTTTAGCTAACCCCGAGGAGGCCAAGAGGGTGCTGCAAAGTGCCCTTACCCGAAACAGAGCTCGCGGATATGCTTCCGGTGAGGGTGCCTCTTCTCAGAATCCCTAGGCCAAGGGCAAGAAACTAAAAGAAAAAAATGCCCTCCTCAGCTGGGACTCAAGAGAAGAAAGTAAAGAAAACGCCATCTGAGCCGGTCACAGTAGTCCTCGCTGATGAAGGGGAAGCCAGTGATGAATGGGCTTCCCTTCAAAGGAGAAAAATACCTTCATCCACTCAACTAGATGCTCAGCCGGGAAAGCTTCAAAACCCGACGTCGGATGATGTTGAGGCCCTTTGGGGTGAGATGGGCCTGATTGAGAATGCTGATTCTCGTTTTCTAGCCCCCCTTGTTGCCTCTGATCCAAGGAGTTCAGACCTTGGGCCTTTTCTACCTCCGACCACTAAGCCAATAACAATCAACACTTCTTATACCACCACTGCTTCTTCACCTTCAAACCGATGGGTTCACGCCCATCGATACCAGCTGCTCTTTCGCCACCGAGAACAACTATATTTTCTCCACCGGTACCATCTAAACAAAAAAGGGGTGCTTCTCCTCCTCGGTATCCCGACCACGGGAATTTGGGGCATCATAATTCAACCCCTTCCTCAGATCCTCGAGGGAGGAGGAGTGCCACTCTTTCGGTTTTGATAGAGTGCCATCTTTTGTCTAAAGCGGTGGAGCTTACGAATTATCTAAATTCGTTGGCTTTGAAGAAAGATTGGAAGAAAATGCGCTCTCTTTCTGGAGAGTGCTTGATAAACAATGCCATCCATAGCGCGATGCAGGTACTGTACTAGTTTCCTCGTATCTTGTTTTCTACTTACATGCTACAATGAAAATCCTAACTTCAATATTCATTTTTTTACAAGCTAACTTTCTTGATTTTGAAATCTTGCAAAGGTTGATCATCAATAAGCAAGGACTTGGCTTTGAGAGGGATTAACTTTTGGCCGAGAGGAACCAAAATATTGTGCGCCTCCCGGTGTTGGAGGCAAAGGCTGCTAATATAGGAGAGCTTGAGGCTTGGTTGTAGCCCATAACCAAGAAGCTACCCAATTACATGAAAAACTTCAAGAGGATAAAGCTAAATGGGATGAACTCCATAACGTTGTGCTTGCTGCTGCCAAGCGCGAGTCTACCTTCGAAGAGCAGATCAATAATTTGAAGGCGGACTTAAGCTCTAAAGCTGAGGTGGCCAATGCTACCGAAAAAAGGAGGGCCCGAATAGAAGAGAGGCTTAAGCGGTCCATGGACCAGAACCGACTTCACTCAACTACGAATGTTGAGCTCGACGCACACCTCCGTGCTATAAAGGCTGAAAGAGAAGAGCTCCAGGCCAAAATCGATCAACTTCAAGCAAAACACCAAGACCAAGAGGATTCACTTGTCTTTGAAAAGACATTTTCCATATACCATATAAAGAGGAAGACCTTGGAGGAGGCCAAAGTGGGAATCGCCAACATAGACGATTGTATTGCCCAGGCCCAGAAACTGGAGTTATCTGCTCGTCAAAATCTTCATGTTCGGCCCGCTGTGGCTGACTCTTCAAGTACTTGTTCCGAGTACTTAGGGAACTAAGGGGAGACTGGAGAAGATGAAGGTCCTGAACCGGTAGTGAACCCGCCTTCCTCTACCGAGGGAAATGTGGATCCATCTATCCCTTCGGGTTCTAGAGGCAATGAAGTATAACTTTTTCTCTTTTTTGTAATTGTGCCAAACCGTTCTCCGAGTTTGGCACTTGATAAATAAGTAAAGAATTTCTTCCTAAAGTGTTGTGCAAAAATATTCCTTTTGTGTTTAGCTGATTAAAGCTTCAGGTATATTTTCATCTGATAGCTTTTGATTTCAGGCATAAACTCTTCCGGAATCTACCATTTACTATGAGGGTTGCATAAGGGAGGGCCCTTATATTTACAGTTTTCTTGAAGAGGACGTCTCTTGTTCATTCCGTCACAAGTATTTAAAGTTTTAGTTAATTTTTAAACGATAAAATTAACTCATCATTTGGACAAGAAATAAAATAAAAATAAAAAGAGTTTATTTTATTTCTTCCATATTTAAAAAAGTACATAATCTTCACTTTCTAAAGTAAATAAACTTCCAATACATCTGGCTAACTTGTACAACTTATTTCTACGAGGCTGATCGTGCAATCCCTAGTCCTGATGAAACATTGATCCTGATTCTAATTGTCCCCGATTTTTGTGGCACTCTTGGTGTCATATCGGGCATCCCCCACAGTGTTCGAATGCGAAGCATTCAGATTTAAACACTGGAAGTCTTACTTTATCGATGGAAACAACTTGTGAATGGTTAAGTAATCTTTTTTCAGTGATGGAAAGCAAAACTTGTCATCGTACTAAATAATTCTTAACTATCCATATAGTTGTTTCCCATCAATGTGAGAGTCTTCATGCCTTGATATCTAAAAGTGTTTCCTTTTCCGATGACGCTCCCTTTGTAGTATGCTTTTCGTTGATGCCTCATAAAAAACCTTTTTAGAAAAACCCGATTGGGACAAAAACTGGATTTAGAGGAAAATAGTGCAGCACATACTTTCAGTATTAGTAGGATCCATCATCAATAATACCTTTTGAGGTGAGTCACATTCCAATTACTGGGCAACTTGACTCCATCTTGATTTTTCAACTCGTATGACCCTTTACCGGTGATAGCCGAAATCCGGTAAGGACCTTCCCACATTGGTCCCAGCTTTCCAACATTGACTTTCTGAGTGCTCTGAGTCACCTTTGTCAAAACCAAGTCTCCTACCTTGAAGTAGCGGAGATTAGCCTTGTGATTATAATATAATTCCATCCTTTATTTCTGATCCACCATCGTCACGTATGCCAAGTCCCTATGTTCTTCGAGCAAGTCCATCCTTACCAGAAACATTTCATTGTTTGCTTCTTCATTTGTTCGAAAAAACCGTAAAGTCAGCTCCCTCACTTCTACCGGTATCAGAGCTTCCGCATTATATATGAGAGAGAATGGTGTTTCTCCCGTGCTCGACTTCACTATTGTCCGGTATGTCGATAGTACTCCCTATAGCTCATCGCGTCATTTTACCCTTAGCATCTTCTAACTTCTTTTTTAGGTTTTGAACGATTATCTTGTTGGTTGATTTTGCATGTCCGTTAGCACTTTGATGGTACGATAAAGATGTAATTCTATTTATTTTCAATACTTCCAAAAATTTGGTGACTTTGAGCCTATGAATTGCAGCGCGTTGTCACAAGCAATTTCCTTCGATATCCCGAATCGGCAGATTATGTGATCCCATATGAAGTTCATCACTTCGAGTTCACCGATCTTTTGGTAAGGACCTGTTATACCCATTTAGTGAAGTAGTTAATTAAAACTAAAAGAAATCTTACATTTCCAGGACCCGGTGGTATAAGACCAACTATGTCCATCCCCTATTTCATGAATGGCCATGGGGACAACACCAAATGCAAGGGTTCTGTTAGTTGGTGCACCAACCGCGCATAGCATTGACATTTGTCACACTTCTGAACTAACGTCTTTGCGTCATGTTCCATCTGAGACCAATAGTAACCAACCCCGATCAACTTTAGAACTAATGCATCTGCACCTAAATGGTTTCTGCAAACATCTTCATGGACTTCCTTCATTACATAGTCCGCCTCCGGGGCCTCTATACATCAGGACAGTGGTCCTTGGTATGATCTTCTGTATAACTGCCCATCTACGAGGCAGTAACGACCTTCTTTCATTCGTAGTGCCCGGTACGCCTTCGGGTCTTCAGGTAATTTACCATGCCTAAGGTACTCGACATACTCATTCCTCCAGTCCTAAACTAAGCTGGTTGAATTGACTTCACAGTAACCGTCCACATCCAGTATCGAATGTAGGAGTTGAACGACAGTACCAAAGTATGATCCTTCCATATCAGTGGATGATCCCAAATTAGCCAATGCATCTGCTTCCATATTTTCTTCCCTTGGAATGTGTAGGATTTATCATTCCCTGAATCGTGCAAGCAATGCCCGAACCTTACTAAAATATTGTAGCATGCGCTCTTCCTTTGTTCTAGGGTAGGTCTAAAGCTGCGTACATCTTACCCTCTCCAGACCCCACTTGTGGGAAATTACTAGGCTTGTTATTGTTGTTGTTGTGCTCTTCCTTTCTGTCAAAAATCCCATATACTTGGTTTACCAGCTGGGAATCACACTTTATCTCAATGACCTCGAAGCCTAGTCCCCGGACTAGTTCTAGTCCTGCAACCAAAGCCTCATATTCGGCTTCATTGTTAGTTAGCAGAACAGTTTTAATGGACTATCTCAAGGTTTCCCCTCAGGGTGTGACTAGGACTACCCCGAGACTGGACCCTTTAATATTGGAAGCTCTATCCGTAAACAAGTTCCAAACTTTCTATGTCATTTACGACACCAGTACCGGTTCCTTAGCAACCAAGGGCATTAAACCTAGAAATAAATCGGCCACAAAGTCCAAAAATTGCAACTTGATCGCAGTCACGGGTTTATTCTCAATGTCAAATTTACTAATTTCGACCGCCCATTTAGCCAAACGACTTGACAATTCAGACTTGTGAAGGACATTTCTTAGCGGAAAAGTCATCACAATGGCTATCGGGTGGCACTGAAAATAAGGCCTAAGCTTTCAAGAGGCAACTACAAGAGCTAAGGCCAAATTTTCGAGGTGTGGGTAACGGGATTCCGCTCCCGACAATATCTTACTAACATAATAAATGTGAAATCGCGTATTTTCTTCCTCTCGAACCAAAACGGCACTTACCGCTACCTCATAGACCAATAGATATATCAACACTTATTCCCCCTCCCCCAATTTTAATAGTAACAGGGGAATGGACATGTATCTTTTTAGGTCTTTAAGTGCATGTTGGCATTTCGAAGTCCGTGCAAAATTGTTCTTCTTTTTCAAAAGTGAAAAGAAGTGGTGGAACTTTTCTGAAGATCTTGTGATAAACCTGCTTAAAGCCGCCAACCTCCCGGTTAGCCTCTGTACTTCGTTCACACTCGTTAGTTGGTCCGGGATGTCTTCGATAGCTTTGATTTTATCGGGATTTACCTCGATCCCTCTTTACGAGACCAGGAACCCCAAGAAATTACCGAAGCCTACCCTGAACGCATATTTTTCCGGGTTGAGTTTCATGTTATGCTTCCTCATGATGTCGAAAGCCTCTTGGAGATGTTTCAAATGATCTCCTGCATTCAAAGACTTGAATAACATGTCATTAATGTATACCTCCATTGATTTGCCTATCTGATTTTCAAACATTTTGTTAGTAAGCCTCTGATAAGTGGCTCTGTTGTTCTTAATTCCAAATGGCAACATGTTGTAGCAATATGTGCCAAAGTTCGTCATGAAAGAAGTTTTTTTCCTGATCCCCCGGGTTCATATTAATTTGATTGTACATGGAGTAAGAATCAAGTAAACTCATTAACTCGTGTACGGTCATAACATCAATCATTTGATGGATGTTTTGTAATGGGAATGAGTCTTTAAGGCACGCCTTATTTAAATCCTTATAATCTTCATACATTCTAAACTTGTTATTCTTTTTTGAAACTAAAACTACATTGGCTAACCATTTTGGATATTTTACCTCTCGGATGGAACCGATATTAAGTAGTCGGGTTACCTATTCTTTGACAAACATGTTCCTAACCTCGACTATCAGACATTTCTTCTGCCATACCGGTGGTACGTTTGGGTCCAGACTCAGTTTGTGAATGACCACCTCTAATGGGATACCTGTCATATCCGAGTGTGATCACGCAAAGCAATTTGTGTTAGCTTTAAGAAAATTTATAAATTTCAACCTGAGTTCGGGATTGAGTCTTGTTCCCAAGTCAAACTTCCTTTCCAAAATTCTTCGAATAGGTCCACTTGCTCGAGTTCTTCTGCAACCGAATTGGTCGCATCAGTCTCCTCCGGTACCTGAAAATATCTTTGCATCTGGAGAGATTCCAACTACTCCTCGCCTTTATCATCTTCATTTGGGAAGGAGAAGGCATCGGTTCCTGTAGTTCCTATTTTTCTAGGCACATTCCCCTTATTGATAGAAATTGTTATTGTGTTCATCTCTCTTGTCATTGGTTGGTCTCCTCTTATCTGCTTGATTCCTCTCGGGGCTGAGAATTTCAACAACTAGTGATACATTGAGGGTACGACCTTCTACTCATGTATCCATGTCCTTCCGAGGATTACATTGTAAACCATATCACCATCTACCACTTCGAATATAGTGGTTTTGATCAATCCTTCGGTGTTTGTGGGCAAAAACATCTCTCCTCAGGTTGTCACACTTGTCAAGTTGAATCTAGCTAAGAGTTTTGTCGTCGGAATGATGCTTCCAGTCAGCTTTTCTTGCTCCAGCACTCTCTATAAGATGACGTTGGCTGAGCTTCTTGGGTCGACCAAAACACGTTTAATTTTTAAATTTAAAACATTTGAGAGAGATTACCAAAGCGTCATTGTGTGGTAGGATAAGTCTGTCATTGTCTTCCTACGCAAAGGTGGTATCACCTTCTGCGACTTCCCAGAGTCTCTTGTTGTGAGTCACTGATATCTTTGTTTTCTTGGTCGCTGGGAAGGTTACACCATTGACTTTACTTCCTTCAAAAATCATGTTGATAGTCAATCGAAGGGAGCCTTCTGCTACCATCGAAGTCTATGCATTGTCCTGCTTCGTTCGTAGTTGTTCTTGGCTCGATCACTTAAATATTCCCTAAGATGGCCATTTTTCAACAATGTCGCCACCTCTTCACGAAGACGTCGGTAGTCCCCAGTTCTATGGCCGTGAGTCTTATGATATGCACACCATAAACTGGGATCCCTCTAGATAAGATTTGATCGAATTGGCTTAAGGAATCGTGCTTCTTAGATATTCGTCATTGGCGATACCAACTCTACTAAGATGATGTTAAAGTTGTAATCTGATAACCTGGGGTATGTGGAGTCTCGGGCCCTGGCATCTTCTTCTCATGTAATGACCTGCTGCTCTGGCCACAATCAACTCTTCTATCGGGAGCAAACTTATCTGATGACCCAAACCCTTTGCCGCTATGATCTTCGGCTCTTTCATATGACATAAAATGACCTCTAGAGGACCGTCGATCTACATCAAAGTCATATTTAATCTTGTCTTGGTTTTTGTCTTGATCCCGCCCCTTGGTTGTTACTAGGAACCTGAGTTGATCATCGTCTATCCTTATTTTGTCTTGTAACGATTATGGACATATGCCCATGTGGTTGCTTGAAACTCGAGCAAACTTTCCTTCGGCTTTCGAGAGGCGTCGGAGCTCCATGGGTTAAGACCCTTTGTGAATGCCTCCGCTACCCACTCATCTGGTACTGCGGTAGCAACATCCTCTCTTTCTAGAATAGGGTCACGAATTCTCGTAGTAGTTCAGACTCGCCCTGCGCAATTATGAATATGTCCTCCTTTTTGGCTTGAACCTTCCTTGCTCCGGCATGGGCCTTAATGAATGAGTATGCGAGCATCTCAAAAGACTCAATTGAATTCTTGGGTAGAAGAGGACACCATGTCAGGGCCCCTTTTGTGAGGGTTTCACCAAACATCTTTAGTAAGATCGACTTGATATCATGTTGAGCCAAATCATTCCCTTTCACAGTGGTGGTGTAGATTGTCATGTGCTTCTGCGGATCCGAAGTCCCATCGTATTTTGGTATGTTCGGCATCTTGAAACTCTTCAGAATTAACTCTGGTGTTGCGCTCGGCTTAAACGGCAACTGCATGTATTTTTTCGTATCTGGGCCTTTCAGAACTGGTGGTGCGCCTGGAATCTGATCTATTCGAGCGTGAAACTCATTCACATTTTGATCATTCATGCGCTCATTTCCCTCTTAGGCCTCAAGTGCTTAGTATTGAAGGGATCATTCCCGTTGTTATTCCTAGATTCGCTACCCGTCCCTCCGGCACCATCGAAACCGACTTCACCCCTTGGGATGTTATTATCGACTATATGAGCTGTTTGATTTGTAGGAATACTGGGAGGAATCGGACCCCTTCCGTTTGCATTATTAGAGGCGTATGATAATGCTTATTTTAACTCCATAATTACCCGATCCTGCCTTGAGAAGTGACTCATGATTGCCTTCTGTTGTTCTCTTAAAATTTTTACTAATTCCATGACATGTTCCTCCTCCACATTATCAGAAGTTGGTTCTCGTACATGCCGAGGGTACTGTCCTTCACGAACCGGGGTTGTTTCATCACCTTTATTACGGGTATCACTGATTGAGTCATCATGTTGGGGAAAATCTTCGTGTTCCTCAACGTTGTGCGTGATATTGACATCATTAGATGCCATATCTAGTTTTTACTAAGTAAAGAATCAAAACAAGTTAGTAATAAACGAATGAATCAAAGAAATTACGCAACTGTCTATGTCCCATGGTGGGCGTCAAACTGTTTACCGTAAAATGATATAGTAAATTTGTTACGTGGTTAATAGACAAGAGAATCAATTTGATCCAAAAAATAAAAAAGAGATAAGATTCATATTAAGATTAGCAATTGAACTTGAAAAAGATGAGAAGTCTGGCTCCGAACAAAGTATCTCCAAGAGCAAAAGTGAACGTAACAATAAAGTACAAATAAAGTTGTTAAATTGAGAGCAAAAGTAACAAAATAAAGCTTTTGTATGCATAAAGTCTCGTCCCTCTGCAATGGCTGCAGAGCCTTCTATTTATATCTTTAAATAGAGAAACAAGATCAAAGGATCAAGCTCCTCTTAAATGATTGTAAAAGAGTCATTGATGAACATGTAATGGCAGGCCATGAATGTAAATATTCTTTGCAATGGTCGATCATTTAATATTAATGAATATTCCCTCATTGAATGATATCCGATGCCAATCTCTTGATCTTCTCCCGTTGGCTACGCTCCCTTTCGGGATTTATCTGATGCTGATTACATTCGTTGTATTTGGTATTGGTTGTTACCTGACTTGCCTTTTGCCTATCTTCGGTTTCACGTATCATGTTACCATTCGACCATTTGTTATAAACCAATTTTACCCCATACAATCAGGAACACTACTAAAAAAAAGCTAAAATTTGCTATGAATTTTGTCGCTAATCTGTCATTAAATTGCTCCTAGCTAATAGAATTTTTTAATAATTTATCGCTGATTCGTCACAAAATAAGACTAGCGGCGGAATTTGTTGTTAATTAGCTGCAGAATTTGTCTGTTTCTAATTCCTATTTTTTAAATACAATGTGTTTAAGAGGTTGGATAGTGAAATATTACAATTCAATTTTTGAATTCTATTTTTTAAATTATAAATGAACTGGTATATAAACTAATCTGCAATTGATATGTATGCCAAATCATACTAATTTACCATGATTAAGTCAAACATTAAGATGAGAATGTATATTCATTAACCATGATTTAGTGATAAGATTGTATACTAAAACATGTGTCATATACTTATTGGGTTGGTGCAAAACTCGGGTGTGGTTCTTTTAGGGATTGAATTGTAGGATCTAAATGTTGAAGACATCAGGTAATTAATGGATAATTGTAGGGTAAACCATGGACCATGATTAGCTAGTTTAATGACGGCCTAAATGCTCATTTGGTCAGAGAAATAAGGGATAATTAATCCGTAATTAAATTTGAAATGAGTTTATCCCATATTTAGTTGGGATAAAATTGAGGTATAACTAAACCTCAGATTAGTTATTCCGGGATTGTAGTTATTGTAATCCCTATAACAGGGTGAGATTATAATCTTAGGATAATTAACTCTGGGATAATTTGTTTACCAACCAAACGATCCACGGGGAGTTTATTAGAAATGGTTCTATGAAAGTTCTAAAAATATAGCCAAAATGTTGTTCAAATGTTCAAAAGACATTAAAATTGTTATAGTTTTTTTATTTCTTTTTCCTTTTGTCTTTTTTCTTTTCGGTGATACGACTAATTACTTTTGATGTTAAAATTATTACAACAACGTGACAATCCAGTGTGGGGTCTGGGGAGAGTAGCGTGTACACAGACCTTACCCCTTCCTACCTATGAAGGTAGAGAGGTTGTTTCCGAAAGACCCTCAGCTCAAGAATATTAAAAAAAAAAAAAGACACGATAGAGAAACAATAGCCACCACAAGGTAAACAACAGGCAATAGAAGCAAATAAAGAAATTGAACTACCTTAATAACCACATATGTAATACTGATTAAATATTAGAAGTATTCAGACTTTAATTTTCTTGAAAACTCGAAACTGTTAGTTTGATAGTTGTGACTTGTGACATGTCTGAAGTTACTAGTAATCTTAAGGAAAGAAAAGTTTCCTCTCATTATATTGCTTAAAGAACAACTCGATCTACAAATTAAGTATTTTGCGATCGCGTAGAATTTGGGAAAGTACCGCTCCTCAAGGATGTGATATACAGTCCCTTAGGCAAACTTTCGGATGGGTGATATTCAACTGACCACCTTTTATCGCATTGGGTTACGACACTATCTGATTATGTCGAATTATTAAAATATGGACCACTTTATATCAATCTTTTTCCTCTTTGGATTTTCTTGCTTTCTTTCCCTATATATACATACAACGGCAGCCTTTAGATTGAGTATGGTATAGCCCCTTTGTGTTCTACAAAGAGATTTATAGTTTTTACATTCAGTTCCCATTCCTTTTCTCGTAAACCAAAAAATGGAGAACCAAAAGCAACGCCAAGCTGCTTACTTGAGGAGAAGCCTCTTCGATCAGGTCATATTATTATTTATTTGGTTGCTTAAATTTCTCAGAATAATTTAACTTATATACATTAATAATGTATTTAATCCCGTTACATTAAGTTATTAATTTACTCTACTTCTTTGAGTTATCTTATTAGACATACTAAAAATAATGTCATGTTGTCGTAAGTAACTTAACATGAATTTTATGGTTCTTTCATATATGTTTTATTTAATTGAATGGACTATCTGATTCTCAATAATACCTTAATTGGTACACACAAGAAATAGGCTGATTCAGTAGCCTTTTGATCAATTTCTCATGAAGTCAAACTCTCATTAGTACGAGTTAAAGGAATGGACCTCTCACCTTGGATGTCCATATAAAGAACACGACGAGCATAAATACCCGCTTTAACTTTTATTCTAACGGACTATATCCTTTATAAGGAATAGATAGAATATGCAATGATTCTTCCCCGAAATCCCAACGACATGGTAATAAATAATTATCTATTGTGCATGGGTGCACAAAAAATGTTCATTGAGTTTGCGTTTTATCACGTACAAATCAAAAACTATATACGCCCGGAGGGATTGTGAGCTATTGCACAGTGAGCAAGTTACCCAATACACATGCCAAGAATAGCGGCTAAAAAACTATATAGTATAAAAATAGGTTATTATCAAAAAGAGGGTGTGTAACTATTTGTAGTCAACCAACTAATTGTATTGAATGTATAATTAAAAATATTTTACATTGTTAGTGAATAAAACTTAAAATTATTTTATTTATTATAAAGGTGTATAACTTTGGTTAACTCGTACAACTTATGCAGGGATACGTTGATGACCAATTTATTCATCTTGAGGAATTGCAAGATGATGCAAACCCTAACTTTGTTGAAGAAGTTGTCAATCTATTTTACACCGATTCAGCCAGATTGATTCGCAATATTGAACTTGCACTGTAAGAAGTTTCAAATATAATTTTATATATGATTTATCATAAAATAATGAAATTCTACTTTGAAATGCAGCATTCTTTTTACATATCACAAAAATTAAAATACGTAGATAAATGCTAAATCCGGTCCTGAAAATCACGCATAGGCCTCCATATGTATAGAGTTGGCATATAGGTATAGGTATGTCGGTCTATGTTGTGCGAACTCTCCAAAATACTGTCGCACTCATACGGATCTTTCAAAAATACATTATTTTTTAAGGATCCGGCATGCACTCGACGACATTTTCAGAAAGTCCGAACAACATAGATATTAGTAACCTAGAAAATAAGTTTTTTTAATGATTTACAATATTTCATGTTGGAAAATATGTACAAATGTACATGTATAATACTATAATTAGTCATTGGCCAAATTAATATTTAGTTCTTTCATTTGTTCCAAGCAGGGAAAATGGACCTTATGATTTTACAAGACTGGATAATATGATGTACCAATTCAAGGGTAGTAGCTCAAGGTATGTGTTCAAGCTCACAAGAACACATACAATCTTTCTATTTCACTTTACGTGACACATTTTCGTGGAAAAATATCATAAATAGTCAGATTTACAACTAGTAATTAAAAATAACCATTGTTTTAAAAGTAATCGAAATTTAATCACTTTTACATGTTAAAGATAATATGCTGGAAGTTTATACTCAAGAGCTCCAAAATCCAGCATATTTTGCTGTAGCTTTCCGTGTTTCAGCTAAAATAACGGCTATTTTTTCATAATTTTGCAAACGTTGGCTATTTTTGATTACCGGTTTGAAAACTTTTTAGCTCGTGCTGTTTTTACCATTTTATTTTTTAGTCTGTTTCAAAAACAGTAATACATTTTCTAAATCCGAAAAAAACGATGTTACACTTCCCATAGTATTATGATATGTTTAAGATTACAAGTTTTCAAAAAAAATATTTTTTTCGAAACTTCGTGTCGATACAAACTAAATAATATAAATTAAAACAATAATTATTTTTGCACTTACGTGATTTGAGACTTTGAGCTTACTTTTCTTTTTGCAGAATATAACAAAAAGATAGAAAAGTTTAATGAATCTATTTGGGTCCACATTTGGACCTCTATTTGAATATAGTCAAACTACAAAAGTGTGTGAATGATAATCAAACATTTATTGGGTAGGGTTGAAACGGGAGTAGAGCTAGGTTGGCGGAATGAGACGATTTCTTTTGTTAAAAATTATACTATATAC
The DNA here is from genome assembly GCA_000715115.1 of Nicotiana otophora. Taxonomy (NCBI): domain Eukaryota; kingdom Viridiplantae; phylum Streptophyta; class Magnoliopsida; order Solanales; family Solanaceae; genus Nicotiana; species Nicotiana otophora. The sequence continues at coordinate 9,258 of AWOL01S0028384.1, read as the reverse complement.
ATAAGGTTAATTATTTATTTATTTATATATATATATATATATATTAGATGTTGAATCTCTTTAATTTTTTTTTTTGTGTGTTTACTCTTTTTATTTGTTGAATTCTCTTGGCGAAAATTCTGCTTCCGCCCGTTGAAGATCCAATTTCTATTTCTCATATTCCATTTAGACTTTCTTATCATATTGCATGTTTCTCAAATCTCATTTTTCTTCTCCAAATTTTTTCACCTCAAATTTAGAAGCTTCATTTCCCCAGCATTTTAAGGACCCGTTTTTTCATTAAAAAAATCAATTTCTTTTTTCAAAATGTGTTTGTGCATGAAATTATGCAAGTTTTTTAAAAAAAATCGAAAATGAATTTTTCAAAAATCACTTTTTCAAAATTTTCAAAAAACATTTTCCCACTCACAAAACTATAGCATTTTTCAAGTGAAATACATGTCCTCACATAATTACAAATTCCAAATACCATTTTTCAACTTAACTACAAATATTACTTCTTTTTTTTCAAAAATTACAATTTTTATGTCCAACCGCCTGCTAAATGTTTTATAACAAAAATAGTAACTTAATTTTACCAAAAAGGGAACTGAGCTGACTATTCTTCTTTCTTTTTTCGCAGAATATAAAGTTGCTTTTCCACTTTGAATCATTTAGAATATCCTTATCTTAAGCAACAAAAAAAAGTACTAATTCTTTTCCTCGATTCCTAGACAAAATATATAATTGTATAAGTGGAGAATCTAATCAATTGGGAGTTCGTATCATGACTTTTTCTAAGATTATGTATGCTTCATTTTCATGCATATCTACTACATATTTTATCATTGAGAAATTTCACTTTCTCAAAATTGTTATTAAAATGTTGTTTTTGACAGATCCTCGACTCAAAAAAATATAGTTATAACAGATAAACAGTATTGCTTATTGCGTGTAATCTCCGAAAATAGAACCCCATTGTTCATTCTCCTAAGCTTAAACATCTCGAACTATAAAACTAACAATACCTTTAATTAGTATATGTGTATTTCTCTTTTCCAAATGAAGTATAATACTATATAACATTAGAACTTTTGTTGCAGCATTGGTGCCAAAAGAGTAAAAAGACAATGTTGTCAGTTTCAGGAATACTGTATTGCCAAAAATATAGAAGGGTAAAATTTCTTTGCCTCCTCCTCCTTCTACTTCTAGTTTTTTCATTAAGATTTATGTTGTTGGGAGTCTCCAATATTGTTATCGTATTTGTGTCAGATCCTCCAAAAATACACTATTTTTGGAGGATTCGACACGCAACAACATTTTGAAAAGTCCAAGCAGCAACATAGACCAGGACAATGAATATTTCAAAATCGGTGATTTTCATTCAAGTTGAAGTTGCTCATACAGTCAAACCTCTCTATAACAGCCTTATTTATTCCGAATATTTTTGGATATTATAGATAAATGTTGTTATAGAGAGCATATATTATAACATAACATGAAAATTGGTTCCGAAAAAAGCTTGGTTTTTATAGTTAAGTGTTGTTATATAGTTATGCCATCGTAGATAAGTCTGACCGTATATTCTAGTATTATTATTAATGGACCAAATTGCAGGTGCAAGAACACATTCCAAGGAGTGAAGCAAGAGCACGCTACTCTAAAGACTAAGCTTGAATCTTACTTTCAGGTATATCTCTCGTCTTTAAATATTTTGCGCACCCTTAATTAAGAAAGACGTTTAATAGCCTGTAACTACAAGAAAAGTAGTGGAATGTTAATTAAGTAAGATCTTTAAAGAGAGATAAAGAGTAGTTTAGATAAATATTAGAATAGTATTAGAACAATCAGGTGAATCTGGAAAAAAAATGGTGATAAATGTTTCTTATTAACGAAAAATAATATAGACCGGAGATAGCATTTCCTATATTTTTGCATTTATATATTTTCACGACCAAGTAATGAATTTAGTGATAATTTGTCTTAAAATCTTGAATCTCTATATATATACGTTTACCATCCATGTTTATAGCTTCTAATTTTTCTTTTTTCCTTTTTTCCATTTTTAAACTAGATGGCAAGAGAAGGTTCCCAATATGTTTGATGTCGAAAGCAGCATCAGATTCAAGCAGCTGATATATCCAAAATCCATATATACATATATATATATATATATATATATATATATATATTATATTGCTCCATAGAAATGATCATATATAGGATCTTCTTATCATGAAATAATATACCATGGCACTGAAACAATGTCAGCCATTCTGTAGTATAAAATCCGTCAGTACTTATTAATGCAAAGCTCGTGGTTTCAATACAAGAGTTCTTATATGTTTATGTAAATACATTTTTTCTAGCAACATATATGTATATCTACAATAGGTAAAATATGAATATATTTATAATAGGTCAACACAGCTCGAGAATAATACAAACTACAAAATACATATCACTACAATATATATATATATATATATATATATATATATATATAGCGCGAAGATCCTAACGAAATGTCATTCGTCTTTTTTATCCTAAAAAAACATATAACATGAAATAACACATAGCTAAGTGTGTGAAGATGAGAAAAAGAGATGAATATGAAGAAGAAATAAAACTTGCTGAGTGTTGGTTTGCATAGCTTCTCTGGGTTAAAATCTACATATTTCTTGATTTCGAGTTTAAATTGGAAATTGGAGACATAAATATGTGATTATAATCGTAAATATGCATTTCATTTCGAGATATATTTCAGTGGTTAATCTACTGTTATATACTTTATTTTAATTCCTCTATTCTTCTTTTTAAAATCTTTTTACGTTTATTGTTTTAGGTAATCCACGATACTTACGTTTTAATGCGTTTAACGAGGAAACGTTCATCTTCACTCAGACAGATGAATATCTCCTATTAAGGGTGGTTTAGAATTCTTAATTCTAGAAAAACTGCTTATTGCTTAATTTAATTGACACTTGTAAGTTGTAATCCTACCAAATGACAATTTTAATCAATTCCCCATCTATATTTACAACCAAAAATAAACTGAGGCTAAGCAGAGAATACTGCTAATACTTATCCCTAGTTTTAGTTCCAACATTTAAAAAAAAAAAAAAAGACTAGACACACAATCGGAACAAATTCAAAATAGCCACTTTTCGGCCCCTCGAATTGAAATAAATAGCCACTGCCTGGAGTTTCAAATTCACAAGTGAAACTCCAAAATAGTGATTATTTTTCAAAAATATAGCCGAGTGGCCAGTGGGCGCTATTTCTACTGATAGAAGTCGTGAGCAATATTTTGCACTCGTCAGTTCTTATGACAAATTCAACTCTGGAAATTTGAGAAGAAGATGCACCAATTTCGAAACCATTTTGCATCAACCTGAAGACAGATAATGAATGTTCTTTAATTCCAGTACCAAACTATGCAAAAAACTTAAAGGCTGCACACCAATTCAACAATACACTGCATATTCTTGTGAATAATATGATTCTTATTCATATTTGGCTTGTTTTTAAAAAGTTTATTATCTAACCAATTTTTTAATGGATAACTGTTTTCTTTTAACCATTATGCCGCCACTGATAAACGATAAAAGCTCTAAAGATCACACAAACTTCTCCGAGCAAAACCCTGTAATTAACATACCAAATTAACATTATATAGCATTCGGGATGAAGATGCAAAGCGTCACGGAACACTGGCAATATCCTTGAAATATTCATGCTCAAGGGCACTCTTGGCAGTGATTCTCTTGCTGGGGTCTAAACAGAGCATTTTCTGAGAAAGTAATAAATAAACAAAAAGTAATGAGGCCGTGGATTTTTCAAGCAAAAGAATGAAGTCTGTGCATAACACTTACTCATTGTCCACATACTAAAGGAGAAAAGCACCAAGTCTTTTATGTATTCTGCTACATGAAAAACGTTGATTTGCATGGAAACTGCTGCTACCAAAAATGCCTCGTGTGCGTCCTCCAAAAATGGACTACTTTTGGAGGATCCGACACACATCCAACGACATATTTGAAGAGTCCGAGCAACATAGGTCCTCAACCCAATAGGTGTTCTCCAAATATAATTCAAAAATAAAAAGGAAAAATAGAGAGAGATAAAGAGAGACATGAGGAAAGAGAAGAAAAGGACCTCGACAAAAGGACATTTATTTACTTAATCTCTTACAACGATGAATTTCTGCAAACTCGTAAAGAATACTGATAACTTTTCTAGATGTGAATACCTATAATAATTTAACTGGATTTTCTCAGAAAAAAACCAAGCAGAAAGGCTGGAGTTTCATTTAGAATAGAAGAAAGCTTCATATTCACATGATATATATATCATTTAGAAAGCAAACTTACACCAAGGAGATCAAGTCCTGCTGCATCAAGATTCAGGATTACAGTTGCCAGATCCTGGAATGTAATGAGCTTAAATTAAGCATTCTTTAGGATGTGAGTATTAAGGTGAAAAAAAGAGAAAAAAACATTGAGAAACTCTAGATTACCTTTGGAGTCCATTTTGGAAAGGAAGATTTAAAATCAGGCAAAGATGTCACTCCAGGCCATGTATTCTCATTTGGAGTACCCACCACTCTTCATACAGAGAAATAGTAGAGAATCATGACATCAATGAAAATATTTAATAACATAAAACACAAGTGTGAGAAAGCACGGGAGAAAATATGTTATTGATATTGGATGATAAATACAATACAAGCGGTCCCTATTTATAGCTATACACTACAACGAGATATTACTCCTCTTCCAGTGTGGGACAAGACTACACTATACATATCTGTAAACTAACACTCCCCGNTACACTACAAGGAGATATTACTCCTCTTCCAATATGGGACAAGACTACACTATACATATCTATAAACTAACACTCCCCCTCAAGCCGGTGCATACACATCATATGTACCGAGCTTGTTACACATGTAACTAATACGAGAACCAGTAAGAGACTTAGTGAAAATATCTGCTAGTTGATCATTCGACTTTACAAACTTAGTAACAATATCTCCTGAAAGTATTTTTTCTCTTACAAAGTGACAGTCGATCTCAATATGTTTAGTCCTCTCATGAAACATCGGATTTGACGCGATATGAAGAGCAGTTTGGTTATCACACACCAGTTCCATCTTACTGATTTCTCCGAACATTAACTCCTTGAGCAACTGCTTGACCCAAACAAACTCACACGTTGCCATGTCCATAGTCATGACCCGATATTCGACTTCGACGCTAGATCGAGCAACTACATTTTGTTTCTTGCTCTTCCACGAGACCAAATTACCTCCTACTAGAACACAATATCCAGATGTAGAACGTTTATCAAAAGGTGATCCTGCCCAATTAGCATTTGTGTACCCAACAATATGCTCGTGGCCTTGATCCTCGAATAGTAATCCTTTGCCAGGAGCTGACTTTATATACCGAAGAATGCGAACAACTGTATCCCAATGACTATCGCAGGGAGAATTCATAAACTGACTTACAACACTCACCGGGAAAAAGAAATGTCAGGTCTAGTCACTGTGAGGTAATTCAATTTGCCAACCAACCTCCTATATCTCATAGGGTCTCTAAGAGGCTCCCCCTGTCCAGGCAGAAGCTTAGCATTCAGATCCATAGGAGAGTCAATAGGTCTGCAACCCATCATTCCAGTCTCCTCAAAAATATCTAAGGCATACTTCCGCTGTGAAATAACAATACCTGAGCTAGACTGAGCGACCTCAATACCTAGAAAATACTTCAATCTGCCCAGATCCTTAGTCTGGAAGTGCTGAAAGAGATGTTGCTTCAGATTAGTAATACCATCCTGATCATTACCAGTAATAACAATATCATCAACATAAACCACTAGATAAATACACAGATTAGGAGCAGAATGCCGATAAAACACAGAGTGATCAGCCTCACTACGAGTCATGCCGAACTCTTGAATAATTGTGCTGAATTTACCAAACCAAGCTCGAGGGGGCTGTTTCAAACTATATAGTAACCTGCGCAATCTGCACACAGAACCATTAAACTCCCCCTGAGCAACAAAACCAGGTGGTTGCTCCATATAAACCTCTTCCTCAAGATCACCGTGGAGAAAAACACTCTTAATGTCTAACTGATAAAGAGGCCAATGACGTACAACAGCCATGGACAAAAAGAGACAAATAAACGCTACTTTAGCCGCGGGAGAGAAAGTATCACTATAATCAAGCCCAAATATCTGAGTATATCCTTTTGCAACAAGACGAGCCTTAAGCCGATCAACCTGGCCATCCGAGCCGACTTTGACTGCATAAACCCAACGACAACCAACAGTAGACTTACCTGCAGGAAGAGGAACAAGCTCCCAAGTGTCACTCGCATGTAAAGCAGACATCTCGTCAATCATAGCATGTCGCCATCCTGGATGAGATAGTGCCTCACCTGTAGACTTAGGGATAGAAACAGTGGACAAAGAAGATATAAAAGCATAATGTGGTGACGACAGACGATGATAACTTAAACCGACATAGTGGGGATTAGGATTAAGTGTGGATCGTACACCTTTGCGGAGTGCAATTGGTTGACTAAGAGGAGACAAGTCCGCAGTAGGTGCAGAATCTGATGCGGGGCGTGAATCACCTGGGCCTGATGCTGGATGTGGACGACGATGATAAGTCAAGAGTGGTGGAGCTGCAGAAGGTTGAACTGGATTATGTGGAGGAACTGGAGCTATAGGTGGTGGAGCTACAACCGGAGCTGTAGGTGGTGGAACTGGAGCTATAGGTGGTAGAGCTACAACTGGAGCTATAGGTGGTGGAGCTACAACTGGAGCTGTAGGTGGTGGAGCTGGAGTGACTGAATCTCCAAAAGATGAAACTGGTAGTACCTCAGAAATATCTAAGTGATGACCCGAACCTGTGAAGTATGATTGGGTTTCAAAGAAGGTAACATCCGCGGACATAAGGTACCGCTGGAGGTCAGGAGAGTAGCATCGATACCCCTTTTGTGTTCTCGAGAAACCCA